>JBCFXI010001193.1:0-68407 GCA_038496175.1 Ampulex compressa
TATATATACAATTTTTTTTTGTTAGATTTTTTGTTAAGCTTTTTGTTAAGGCTCGATAAATAGCATCCTCGTCGCTTCTCCCAATGATCGCAAGGCATGTTCAACAATTCCTCAGAAAAGTACATAACAACCACTTGTTTCGTGGCCTTGATAATTTTTAAAAAATCCTAAATTAATTCATCAAAATTCGAGAGTAAATATTCAACACTTTGATATGAAATTCTTGATAAAAAGAGGCTTGGAAAAGATTGGACCGTCGGTTAAACGTCCTCGAAAGGAAACTCGTGGGAATTTTGGAGAAAGTCCTTACGTCACTAAGATCTTGAAGAATCGGCAATACGAGCGGCAGCAATTCCACCAGCTGCTGCAGGGACCCGCCCGGTCCCCCGTCATCGTCGTCGTAGTCGTAGTCGTCGTCCTGCGAGAAATCAGGCCGTTTAAACGAGAAAATCCATGGCGCGCCCAAGTCGGCGCTTATGAGCGCAAGCAAAAAGCTCGTACCTCTTGGAGCTCTTGAACCTGAGACTGTGTCTCATTACGTTTGCCCTGGCCCTTAGGTGGCTGGAATAAATGAATACATTTCAATGGAGGAACGTCGACGCGAGTTTCTTCCACGATGCATCCCCTTTCTCTCATCTCGAAGCTCTTCTCTCGCCTCGAAGGCTTCGCCCTCGAGTGCCTTGCTCGGCGCCTCTGAACTTTCTACAAAGCTCGCGGACGATGCTGCGCTCGCCTCAAACGGCGAGTCGCTTTCGTCACGCTTTTCCAGGAAAATTGCAAAAAAAGCAAAGAACTCGCGCTATCGTCCACTTCCTGCACGTATCTCCCTTTGCGCAAGCGCCGCTGCGAGATCCGCTTCGAGCGGGAGATTCCATGCTAATCGAGCTTAGCCAATAAAGTCGAGTACTTAGGAAACGAGCAAAAAGGTAATGGAATTCTTTTTTACGTATCTGTATACCTCGTTACGAGCTGCTACGCACGTTCGTAAATCCGAAGGTCGTATCGAATGGCACATCCTGGACGCGAAATCGGGGGTAAGCGATTGATCCTGGTCCGAACGAGGTTAGAACGATGTAGAGGCGATAAAGAAAGGCGCGATGGTAGATTTGATCGAACTATTTCGACGCGAGGCTGCGGATTTCCTCGACTTGTAAAACATATTATAAAACTCGGTGGTGAGACATCAATCTTGACGATTAGGATTGCATTCTCCCCCTTTTCTTTTTAATTCATTTTTTGGCACCAACTGCTAAGGTCATTTGGCCTAGGACCTACTGTTTAAGGTGGATTCCAAACCACCAGAGCTGCGACATACGTATCACATAGAAAAACCAGAGGTGCACCACTGCACCACTGTAGTAGCTCCCACATTATCCCTTTCTTCTTCCTATATAGCTTCTTGGCACTGTACAATGGCGCATGTATATAATGCACAATGGGATACGCGCGATTGTCAAGGGATGTGCAGCCTGATATATGAGAGGTACAGTACGCGAGATAAATGTGCGCGAGGGGTAAACAAAGTGCATAATGGCGGGCCTGGTGCCTCTGGTTTCTTCGTAACCACCTGCGAGTGTGACTTAATCCTTTCCAATCCCCTCCTGCGCTAAAGCGGTCATAGAAAAATAAGCTGGCGTAATTATTGGACGGTCGCAAAAGCGAAAATGTCGATGAACTCTGCTTTCTCGTCGCGGCACGACGATCTACAGCCGAATGACATATTCCGGCCGATTGTCGCCGCGGAGAGAAGGTTTAAGCAGTGGATCCGCTTACGAAATGATCCTTGGTGCGTCTGTACGCAACGCGGAGAAATCGAATTATATCGAAGATATTTTCTTCGTTCTCTCCATAGTTAACACGATTTATCGTTTGTTTTCCACTTTTTTTTTTTTAAAGCGTCTAGTACGCGCTCTTCCTTTTTCCAATCGTTTTAACAGCGCTTAACCATATCGATGAGAAATAAGGGGATAATTTGCGATGAGGCGTAGGTGTAAGTGCGATACGAAAATGTCACCGATAAGCAAAAGGCCATCGATTTTGATAGAGTAGGATCTTCTGTAATTTATCAAGGATATTCACAAGTCGAGAAGTGTCTCGACGCTTTATATACCTGTCAATGGACTTTATTTTTTACCATAGAGATTATGAGTGATGGAATGTATAGTCGAGCATAATATTCGAACTTAAATACTATGCTCGATAAGATCATTAAACCTTATAAAGGTATACATTAATATATAAGCATAAGAATTAATATATATATATTATTCTTAGTTTTCGTGTTTTCTCATAAATCACGAGTTTAAAAAAATCACGATCACGACAGCGAGCATTGTATTGAATTAAAATATCGAAATCTCAATATCAACCGTATTTCGAAAATGTCCATCAACCATTAACACCATTTAATTACCAGCAAACCAAGAATAACTTTGGATAAAGCGTCGAGAGTCTTCCATTCTTGAAACCCTCGACAATTAATCCTCGATCACCTACCTCTCTCTCGGTGATCTGCGCGTTCTGTCCTCTGACAATCACTGGCGGAGGCGGCGGGACGTTAACCTCCGTCAAGTTACCCTTCCTGTTCGCAGCCAGGAGCTTCAGCAACTCCAAAAGGGCAGCCGACTGTCTCTTCCTCGACTGCTGCTGCTGCTGCTGCTGCTTCTTCACCTTCTGCTTCTTCGTCCCCTCCCTCTCCTCCTCCTGGCGCATCTTCTCCTCTTCTATCAAATCCATCCCGTCGCCGAAGGTCACGCTGACCTTCCCAGAGTTGTCCGCGAGGGTGTAATTGGTCTCGAAGTACGGGGGAAACTCGTCAGGAGGGTCCCTCGTGGGCACCACGAAGTAATCCTTGCCATCGTACCTGAAGGTCGTCGCCTGGGGAGCTTCATCCCTGGTGATCGTGATGATAGCCTCGAAGGGCAACGTGAGGATCGGATTGAAGACGCTGGAGGCGTTCCTCGAACCCATCTGCTTGCCCTCCTGGCCCGCTATGGAGGTCCTCTTGGTCACTGCCGACACTTCTGGCGACAAGACGGTCAGGTCGTCCAGGAGTGTCCTGTCAGTGACGTCGAAGAGGCTCCTGGTGACGAACTCCTCATCGACGAACCTGGGACCGTCAGTGACCTTGAGAGGGAGAGGCAAGTAGCTGCCAGGAGGCGGCGTGAGGACGTTGGCGTTGCGGAAGATCTCGTTTTCGTCGAAGCTCGGCCTGGTGCCGAAGTCCGGGTACTGGGGCAGGAAGGCGGGCTTGTCTTCTCGGATCCTGATGGGAGTCAGGTCCTCGAAGGGGTCCCTGATGTTGACCTGGCCCATGCGCAGTGGCGAGGACTCCAGGCCTCTGTCCAGGAAGCTGTTCACGGCTTCCTTGGACCTGGACGTGGATTTATCCAGCGCCACCTTCTGTCTGTCCATCGAGACCTTGGCGGAGTCCTGCTTGGCCCTGGGTCCGGGGAAGTTCAGGCTCGAAAAAGGCCTGGTGGAGTCCAGTACTGGAGTTGCTTCTGCCAATGGACTCTCGGAGCGCTCGATGTCCTTGGAGGCTGGCTCCTTCAGGGAGGACAGGGTGATGTTGATCCTGGAGGCCATCAGGCTCATCACGTACTTGGCCCAGGCGACCAGGTCCTCCTTGGAGGCGACCTTAAGCGGCAGCTGGATCTCCAGGACTTTGGGGTCCGTCGAGAAGCCCGACTCCGTCTGGTTTTGGTGACTCTCCGGCGATCGCCTCTGGACCGGCACTGGTATCGAGGTGACGAGATTCGAGGCTAGCAAGGCCAGGATGCAGGTCAGCCTCGAGAATCTCCTCGACAGCGCGAAAAACATGTTGGGGCATCGATGATTGCTTTGCTCGCTTGCTTCACTCAACGCGGCATGGATTTGCTGTGCATCGATGGCTCCTTCGAACCGCTTTAAGTCATTTCTATATCAGTGTACTGCACTGGTGATATCCTAAGGTTGATAATATCCGCGCATTTCCTGTCCTTTGCTCAGATATCTTCCTTAGATTCCCATATTTCGAGGCAAACCCCGCGGTTAGGTTGGCTTAACTTGGTTAAGAAGAAGCTAAACAGGGTAACGCGAGGGACTGTGGATCTCAAACCACAGCATGTTTGAGCATCGACCTCCTCTTTCGAGCGATTCTTCGATGTTAAACGAGGAACACTTTCGTACAATAGCTTCCGTGTATTCCTCGACCAGGTAACTCCTTGAACTTTGGATTACATATCAAAACATGGACACACGAGCCACAGTCTTCTGTATTCTCCTCTCGATTAGATCCTCGCGAACATCCCTTCACAAAACTCTCTTACAAGGCATCCCTCGCTTCTGAACTCGACGCCTCGCGATGCGTGGAAAATATCCTCGATCATCCGCTCGATTATCCCTGAACAACCTTTAGGATCGATTAACGCTCGTTGAGAGCAACAGAAACTTGAAGTAACAGAAACTTCGCCGCGAGGAGGGAGTTCACGTTCGTGAGGAAGCAACGATCGCGAGAGAATCGATTCTGAGACACTGAGCGCGGTATCGAAAAAGCGTGGGTTTTATAACCGGGGGCTAATCAAGGGCCTGCCTCTTCCCTGATCGTGGAAGCATGCACTTTTGTTCATGCATCGTACGCCTCGATCGGCATCCCTAATCACAGTGCATCGTTCAGGGACGAATGAGTTCGCTTCCGGCGTTGCGTCTGCATCGTCGATCGTTCAGGGGGAGGCTCGCGCGGTGCGCAATAGAAAATGCTGTCGCAATCAAGCCGGTGGAATCCCGTCGAAAGACGACGCAAGAGAGATTCGTGCCTTGGAAAAGAATAAAGAAGGTTCGCGATTGCGTGGCACGCGAAGAAATTCGATGTGTTTTGAGGTCCATTTTGGGGGATAAGTGTGTGTCTTTCGAGTTTAGATGTGGATGTCAAACTGATATAAATCCTAGGTATTATGAATCTGATATATAAATATACGGTGTCACAAAATTCGTGTGAAAAGTGATTCTGACAGAAAACGCGGGTTTATAATTGAAGCATATCGGGTAAAATTCTCAATTTTTGCGTGAATTTCAAGACACTCACTGTCTCTCTCTATATAAAAACAAACATGAATCTCAGTTTCTTAAATTCTGTAAAAATAGTGTGCGAATTCCTCCTCCCTGAAACGACTGACAGCGATTCGAGAATACCTTTTGCAAATGGTGCTTTATTCGTACGACTATGATATATAATAGTACGATATATAATCATAGAATAGTAGAATCATTAAAGCATGGCGCACGGGAAAAGTCGAAAGAAAAAGTCCTGAAATCTCCGTTGTTTCGAGGAGTTTGTACCATCATTCACACGGACGATCATACGCAACTTGCATGCACGCACACGCATGTACGCTGTGCAACTTCTCGTCTCTGGTTTTCGTCAGAGAACCCTTAAACGATGTTCAGGTTGCGTTCTCGGGTTAATCATACTATTGCCGAGGCATGGGTGGATTTTTTAACCGACTTTCGTGGGACCGACCTCCGCGTTGCATTCGCTTCTTACGCTGCAACTAAGTAACATTGAGAAGTAATACTACCATTGACTAATAGAGATAATTAATCGATTAATAATTAAAAATTATTCAATTTAATTATAGTCCATTAATGATTAAAATTGAACAATTTTTTGACGGCGTATTTTTCAATCGATCAAACTCAATTTTTCTGTCAATTCGATCGTATGAAAATCTGAAATAAGCCCTGCGTGAATATAAAAGTATATAAATACAAAATAATACAGATACATAAAAATATGTGTAATTGTTTAGGATAGAATTCTTTCTTATATTTCTAAAATTTGTAGTATACTAATCATGCAGGTATATCAAAAATAGAATATAATCTGAAGTGATCTGTTGTGTCTTTATATTAATGGTGGTACAGAGTAGCGCGGAGATTTCTAACGGATTTGTTTGCTTTTATTTAGCGAGATAGAAAGGAAGACAGACTGAGCGAGAAAAGTTAGGATTGCTTTGGTATTCGTAAAAACATTCGCGTGTGGCACGAATTCCTATGAGGCGTAATGTTTGACAACCGCGATGAACGCGACGCATGCATCATGCATCCTCCTCACTCTGCTTTTTCGAGAGACGATTTCTCGGTTAAAAATCGAAGAAAAAAGCCCCAAGGCGGAAAGCGTGAAATTAATGGTAGATAAATCCTGATGGGAAAATCTATATGTAGCAATCGATTCGAGACATTGTACAAATAAGGAAGATAAAGCGCTTTTTAATGAGAAATACCTATTAATTGCATGCTTACACGAGAACAAGAAATTTCTCATTAGGAGTGTAATCACGCTCTGGGACCGTGACAAGGCTCTTTTCACGATCCTCGTTCTCTTGTTCGCCGACTTAATTGCCAGCAGTCACCGACATTCGAAACTTTCACGCGGCCAAAACCTTTTTTCACTACTTCCTTTGTCCGTGACACGTATATGCTTTGTGAACCACCATGTAGGCATAAACCCTGAATAGAAGTCTATCTCAACCTTATTTCGTTTTGCAAAAGTGTGCATGAGAATGATCAAAGTTCAATGTGTCATTGGATAATGAATTTCTGACAATAGGCAAGTACTCCTTCAACGTCAACATTGAAAAGTTTGCGAAAAGCTTTGTACTTATATTCTGACAATACATCGAGGTCCTTCGTTTTTTGTCAGGTCCGAGCAAAAATAACATACATTGTTTTTTATAAGTGCAACATTTAAACAGATTATCATTTTTTCTCGTGATAGCCAATAGTATTGATTCTTAATATTCTGAAAGCTAGCAGATATTGAGATAAGTAGTACAAAAAAATATACATCTTAAAAATATCATCTTGATAAATAAATACATCTTTATTAGTAACTAAATAAACTCGAGAAAAGGTCCTTCATTTAGGATCTTCCTCGAATAAACGACTACTAATAAAAACCATCCATAAAAACCATAAAAACCATTATAATTAGTTGCAAAGATGAATATTTCTCCTAGTTTCTCGAGGAGAGAGACTGAGAGATAAGAAGGTTATCAGCGCTGCTGACCGATCCTTCCTTCGAAGATGTCGACTGGAAGATCCCGCGGCGTTCGTGATCGTGATCTTGAAATCCCAGGCGCCAACAATGAGCTGTGCACTCGACTAACGAGCGTCACTATCTCCTTGGATCCGAGCAACAAAGCAAGGACGCGATTAACACCCTCCCACGCTAATGAAAGTTCTTCCAACTGCTTGCCGCAGTCCGACAGAGCCGCTCGAGGATCGCGAAGTGGGAGTGGAAGAAAAACGGGGGATTATCTCACATCGCGTGTTTCATCGTCCGCTGGATTCGAGAAATCAAGCGCGACATTATGCCTCTAATTAGACACTCGCTTGGATCGACGGTCGATTCATCGCGAGGTAAATAAAATCGCTGAAAAAGCGGTGTACGCATAAAAAAGAGGAGGAAAGCATCGATGACTCAGTGCCTCGATTCAGAACAGCAAGAAGAACCGAAAGAAGACGATCTCCATTTACTTTATACAGCATTCGTATTCGTCCAATCCATTTATACAGCACTTGTATTCATCCTATTGTGGATAAATTCTAAGAGAATGTGAAATGTAGAGGAACACCGAGGTTTGAGAATATGACTAATCGTTCGTACCCTAATAAAAAAAGAAATATCCCCGTTTTTTAATACTTATATTGTTTATATTATATTTCGATACTCAATATTGTATATTTCATTCCATCTTATAGCATCGGAATAACTCGAAACAACGTCTGACATCGCTTCCCTAATTTCACTATCTCATATTCTTCTTTCCCCAACGAAATTTCTGTTTAACACTATTCCTACTATTTTCCAGGCATGTTTAAATCTACTAAATATATCCTCAAAGAAAAAGAGGGAGAAGAAAAAATTTCCATACATTAATTTATCGGTTCGTACGCTGCAAGAAAATCGCGAGGAATCTCAGGAGTGACCGCGTCTGAAAATTCTACAGTTTTTCGGAAAAAAATCGGTCGTGGTAGGAATAGTGTTAAATACAGGTATCAAGGCAACTCGAAGTCCCTCGATTCCACTCTTTTATATATTTTTGAAAAATTATATTCGATGAGAGAAATCCTGTACGTGAAAGACGCGAGTAAATTTGCCAATGTCCGCGCTCTTGGATCGAGTCTGGTTACGAGCAGCACCGTTAGAGCCGTTGCGGGCCTCGAACGAGTCTGTCGCATCGTAACGATCATACCAGATGCTGGACGAAGACCTTTCATGGCGCGAATCGTTTCAAGGCCGTACTTGATGGAATCTCAATCCCCCAGCAAAGCGCACGCCAGCTGAATGGCAATGAACTCTTCGATCTTTCCCCGTTAATGCGACGGATGGACTCGCTTCACTCGCGTTTTTCCCTGGCATCTCGAGCGCGATATTGACTCATCTCGTCTAATGACAAGTAGCGACTCGCGTGGTCCTAATGGGTGTATCCACGCGCCTTGTTTTAATTCTCCATCCTGTCTTACGGAGCTGGAAACTCAGTCGGAATAAATCGACCATTAGCTGTGGGATAGTGGTAATTGGGTGCAGTTATAGTTGGACTAGTGTTTGCTTTTTTCCACGCCGTATTTCTTAATACCAACCAACTCGCCACCTTGATCTTCATTTATTTAATAAGTGGATTACAAGCACCGAGTGGCTGAATATTATTATTATTCCATGTGAAACAGTTGTTTTAGTCGCACGAATTTCCAGCTTCATAAGGTTAGGAGTACATAGATTAGTTCTAATCTATAATCCTCCTTAAACGAACGTACGTTCCTTCGCAACGATGTTGAAAATCAGCTATATAAAAACACCAATAGAAATATCGCGATATTGTTTAAAGTGTTAGTTAATATCAATGTTGCAACACCGACAGCTACTCAAACAAACCATCGATCCGCGCAGTCGCTTCTGAAAACATCCCTGGCGTCGTAAAACCTGCGTTCGACACTCGAAGTGATCCTTACTCGTCCATCAAAACCGTGCAGCATTAAATGTCCAATACATATTAGTACTTCGTTCCTGTCAAACCGCGCAATCAGCGCAATTACAATTGTAAATCGTGGCCTCAGAGCCTCGAAGTCTCGCAACGGGTGCTGCATCCTCGATGTCGTGGAGGGTAAAGTAATTTCAATTCCAGGCCGCTCATATCGTCCCCCCTGGTGATTTCTAGCTCGTTGTATAATCCTGTTTACGTGTCATCCGTGAAAGTACACGCGCGGCACTGACCGCGAGTTCAGTGGGTTGAACGATGGAAGTCGAGCGACACGATGGATCGTCGTTTTCCAAAGGGAATACAGGCTTTTTGCTCGATCACGAGGACAGCGCGTATATTCCATCTGGTTGGCGATAATTTATGAGCGTGGAAGTTGGCGTGGCACGATGGAAGACAAGCTCATTGCGAAAGGTCGCGAATTCTGTGCTCTTGCTCGATAAATTTGTATTTCTACCGCTGATACTTTTTCGATCGATCGAAGATCCTTATTCGTGTTTTAATCCTCTGAAAAGTTTTCTTAAGCTGGCTCAAAATTGGATGGAAATGTTTGGCTGCGAAAATTATTCTGGAATTGGATTTTAATTTCTGCATTTTACTCGAATTCAATGTTAAGATTGAAAGTACTGAGTATATATATAAGATACAAAATTAGAAGTATCAAGGAGTATTGAGATCTGTGAGAAATTATAGTTCATTTTCGAGCTCCTATCCGATCTCGATTTCCTTTAATATCGGACAATCCCGAATTTACGATAGTTAATTACGAGTTTTATCAAGATTTATTATTATTTCAACACGATGATCTAGTAGTATTATCTTTATTACGTCACACTCATCGGGCAGTCCGATCGAATGGCCATGAGTTTATTTGATAAAAAAAGGGCACGCACACCGAGCTCAAAACGAACACGCGCGGTGCCTCGGTATCAAACATTAATAATTATCAGTCGCCGGCAACTTTCGCATAATTTATGGAAATTATATTAAGCCGCGAAATAGAATGTGTTATATTACGCTAATTACGCAAATCGCGACACAAAGAACTGCCGGACCATTTCGAGCTCGCTGTCAGTCCATGGTGGCGTAATTATACACCGCGACGGGAGGCAGGAAAAATGAACTCTCCAATATAGCAAACGGAAGTGCAATAAAACGAGCGTGCTCGATCCTAATGCAAAAACTGGTCTTCGCGGTATTCGTGTGAACTTACGACCGCATTCATTACTCACTCCCTGCCTTTCATCCGCGACGGATCGATGCTCGAGAGTGACACAGTGTCATCGAGCGATCGGCCTTTTTTCGCGCGGCACAACGAAGAATTTCGATCGACGAAGAGGAAGGATCGATCGATCCTCCACTCGAAACACTTAGCAGGATCCGATCGAAAATCATTGAAGTCCCCTCGTGTTTATGGATAAATCCTTTCATCTGGAACAACGAGGAGGCTGATCTTTTCTCAGCCTCTTTTCATTCATGAATCGCCATCGAAGAGTCGGATGCTAGAATCGATTATTTTACACTCGACTATCGATCGATAAAGAGATACTTTAGGGTTTAATCGGGAGAAATTTGGAATTCAGGGGGCGCATTATCAGCTCGAAGGAGATAAAGGTGCCTCCGTCTGGCGATCGTTCAAGAAAGCGGCAACACTAATCGAGGCCTCTATTCTCGGGCTCTCGACTTCCCCTGGCCGTCGGTAATATCACCGTGGTTCATCACGGATCGAAGGATCGCTCCAGCCGCCGAAAATCCGCTTCACGCTCGGATAAGCACTCGCTCTGGCCGCCAGACGGTTTTCCTCGAAAGTCGAGCGCCGCACGCAACCGCAAACTGCGGCTTCCATCTCGAAAAACGCGAGAGCAAATGCCACTGCCCGACTGTGGATGTTTTATTAACATTAGGACTATTGTATAATATTAGGATAGTTTCGTAATACAGGCTTGGTGACTAGGTAATCACTAATTTCACCGACAAATATCTTTGATTTAATTTTTAAGTGTATTTACACGTTTCAAATGTTAAATCTATATTGTCGTTTAATAGTCGCGACTTCGATGCGTATCGTATATATGCATTGAAATGTGTTTGAGGTAATTCAATTATTGCCTTTGAGGTATTTAATTGTTTTATACAATATTAAAAAAAAAAACTCGATTTATAGCTGCTCAATACCTGTAATCACTCGCTTTCCAACCTAATATTTATATATAGATAGATTTACTCACGACAGACTTGTACTTTTCTCGCAAAAGCATCCGAACTAAATCGCTAGTTCCTCTCCTATAATGCGTGCATCGAATTTTAGTCGTGATTCTCCAACGAGTAAAAAACAAAACTCTCAAGTTTCCTTTATATTTCCCTCCCTTCGAAGACACGAGTCTCTTCCCCCTTTTCAATCCATTAACCCCCAAGAAGAATAAAATTCTTCAATCCACCAGCCTAAGAAAATCTCACAAAAATCTATCCTAAGAAAAGTCTCACGTCCGATCCGATATTCCACGCAAGACAGATCGTACGCAATGCTTTGGAGCATTGAAACGTGAATAATCGGTGAACGTAAGTCGGCGGAGCGCTCGCGAGGACCGGTTGTAAGGATAAAATCGTGCCACGTGGTACTTTCTCCGGGACGGGATTCACTTCCGATCAGGCAGCCGAGAACTTTGCCAAAGGCTCGCGAAGCGACGCGCCTTTGGCGCACGATGAGCCGCGAGGGACCGAGGAGAATCCAGAAGCGCCTCGATTCGAGGCGCGAGATGGAGCAGGGAATTTCCATGGACGCGACGAAAGTCCATCCGGTCCGTTGCGTCGGCATCTCGATTTTCTTACCCGCTCGATCGTCGATTTCTTCGTCGGTCCCGATTTCTCGAGGCGGCGGATATAAGTTGCTGATTTCTAATCTGGACCGGAGCGCTGGACCGATCGCCCCACAAACCGATCGCCATTGTCCCCTTGCTAAGTGCGATCGGCGACATTTCGCAATCGGCATCGAAGCCGTTAAACTCGCTTGAAAAGCGGCCACCGCGCAAAGAAGCGCGAGGAACGAAAATGACTCAACGAGGTTAGCCAATCCTTGTATCGAAAGAGAGCCTTGGCCTCCCCGCGGACCAGCGGAATGGCGGCGGATAATCTTTTGTTCCGCGCCCGCGCCTCGGTTTCGGAACGCTTATGCCAAGTTGCCCGCGCGTCCGAGCGAGACGATCGTTATCGTGCGAAAAGCACCGGGTCAAACGGTCGCTTTTCAGGTTTGAACAATTAGCTTGGATCTCGATCCGCCGGAGCCCTGGTCGTTTCATTCCCAGCGTACGGACGTTGAACCCGAAGAGCGTAGGTTTTATTCCTATTCGAGATTACGCGGCGGAAGGATCCCTTTCCGTCTGGTTTCTCACTTGGATGATTTTATGCGGAAATTTCTGATGATGTATGGTGAGAAATGTATGACAAGGTTTTCTTGGAAGATAAATTGACTTTCCACGATGTCGCGAGTTTCTGATATGCACGCCTGGGGATATTCAGAAATGTGGATGCAAAGAGAATAAATAACGCAAATACTCGTAATCGTCGCCTTTATGTACTGATTATTACTGTAATGCACTTAATTATTATGAATAAATATGCTCGCTATGACCACGAGAATTTCCACCTTTGAATTACGTATCTAGGTATGCACCTCATCTTCGTTTATTTCCACCCTTGAATTACGTAGTCATGTATACACCTCATTTTCGTTTATTTCCCCCTTTGAATTACGTATCCAAGTATCCACTTCATCTTTGTTTACTCCCACCTTCGAATTATATATCCAAGCATCCACCTCATATTCGTTTATTTTCACCTTCGAATTACGTATCCAAGTATCCACTTCACCTTCGTTTATCTTCATCTTCGAATTACGTATCCAAATATCCACTTCATTTTCATTTGTTTCCACCTTCGAATTACTTATCCAAGTATCCACCTCGTCTTCCTTTATTCCCACCTTCGGTTTTCTCGAGCAGCCCGCCACCGGAACAAGAGTAACACTTTGAAACGTCGTCCGGGAGGCGCGCCGTGTGGAAGGAGTTACGTCGGCACCACCTGCGATATTATAATCCGGGTATTTTCCAGGACATTGAAAATAAACGATTCCCCCTGTCTGCTTCCTCGTCGAGGATACGTTAACCGTTTACATAATAAGGCAGAGGCCGCAGTTCCGATTGGAAATCGAGGAAATCCTTATCGGCTCTCGTGGTTTATTTCGTCGCCGACTGTTGAAACCGATATCTGCTCGTTGTAACCTTACCTGGCGCAAAGTAGCATTAATTGCGTACCGCCATAGCCTGTACTTTTTTTTGCGTAATAACCCCTTGATCGTGAACGAGGTTTGAAAATCGACTAGAGAAATTCGTGATAAAAAGGCCGGGTAAAAAAAAAGTACAAATCGCTTGGTTAATTGCACGATGTCCGATAGGTTCCAATGCTGGTCTTTTTTTTTCCTTTTCTTCGCGAACGTGTCGTACGTCACGAGAAAGCGATGCTGACCTGGTGAAGGGATAATGAATGTTTAGGGTCTCAGGGCGAACCGCATTGTTGCCTGGTGAATTAGAAGTTGAAGTGGTTCAATGAAACTCGATTGCACGTAACTATAGGTATTCCCTATAATACTGCAGCCTTGTTTCTGTAATAAGAGCGCGATAGTGACGCCGGCGAGAACAACTGAAATGCGCATTAATGGACCAATTACTTTTGTCATGTTGATGAATAAAGTCGAATAACGTGGGAACCATTGCAATTTGATGCGAGGGCCGCGATATTTTTGTCGATGTCGTTGCAAATTCGAACGTGCGTGAGCTTCGACGCGACTGACTTCAGTGGATTCGTAAGGGTTTTTTACTGGTCGAATAACTGGTAAGGCAAACAGAATAGAAAACATGGATTCTCGATGTAATTTATCGACAATTTTTTATTCTCTTTGTACGCAAAGTTCAATTCTTTCTCCTTGGTACACTTCTCTATACACTTTTTTATCCATGTCGGAATATAAATAACACTTTTAATAGATCGATAGAATACTCGATTAACTCATTGCACTCCACAGTTTTTTTTTTTTCGTGAAAATACATAATTACACAAGTGTATAATCATTATTCGATTCCGAATAAACGTGAACTTCATGCGCGAGTATTTCTACGTCGAGCGTGACTCGACGTGCGAGTGCAAAGTGTTGATAAAATCGCGACTATCGATCGAGATCGCTGTGCTGAGGACGAGGAATAAAGGGAAAAATGTAATCGTCATACGTAGATGACTAGAGGAGAAAAATAGTCGCGCCAGAAGATCGATGAAAGCGAATAAAATCGTGCACGAAAGTTGGCGGTTACGTAAAGTCGAAAGTCCTCCGTCGAGCTTTTAATGAAATATCGATGAGATACTGGCATTCCGTCCAGGGAGCATCCTTGCTTCCAATCAGAATGCACGATTGCCAAAAAAAAGGAATTATCCTTACTTTTCAATTATAACTCTTAAGCGATTCAATTTACAACCTTCGACACCAAGTAGACGCGATACAATAAATTAAATATATTAATTTCATTCACGCATGATCGATTAAATTATAATATTCGTGCAATTGTCAGTTTGCAACCTTTCGAATACTTTCACAACTTTAAACATAATTAAAGCCTGCTGGTAATTTAGAAGAAGCGACTTTTAACTGAATGCTAAATAAAACCAGTTCGTAATGTACGGTTATCACGGTTTAATACGAGAAAAAAAAACGCTTTAGAGCAAGATCGCAATATACTCTGTTATAATTACATTTACAATTGCAGTCGCAATTACGATGATGGAGAAAGAACATGGATGTTCGCATTGACCTATAACATGGATTTTTAAAGAGCGACATTTTTCACGTAGTTTAGTCACGCAAAGACGCAAGACCTGCCGCATAATCGTCCTTCCTCCGATTTCTGTCTGGCGATAGCGCTGACGGGCAGGAAGCGTCGGAGAAGGAAAAATCAGGCGCGACAGCTTCGAATGAAGCCACGACTGGAAAATTACGATTGCCCTGTATGACGAAACGCCAAGTCGTGTTTTTGTCGGTGCGTTTGGAAAGTTTTTGGCACGAGACATTGGTCGAATGATACTTCGTCTCGATTAATATTTTCTAAATGAATTTCTAGGATCGTACAGTGGAGAGAATCGCCGAGTTTCTTTCTGAGGAAATGCTAAATGCAAGGTCCTTGCCTGGAAGGTTATTAGCTTGGAAATTTAGGAGGCTCGATGATGTTATATTTAAGTAATGTATTTTTAATAAATTTATGAGACTGTAAAATGTCGATATTAACTGTAAGAACATTAATTAATATTCCTGTTCGAGTTATGCATGATTTTCTCAATATATCGCGTTAAATGACTATTTTTCGTGTTAAATCGTATATGAGTCGTACGAACACGTGGAAAAAATATTATTGTCTTAATTTCGGGCCGCTTGTTTGTCCCGTGCTTCTTTGGAGTCAGCCGATTCGTCCTGACTACAAAACGTAGATTTAAATCCGATTACAGAATCTCCGTTGTAAACATGTACCGACATTCATTCGAATATCTAGTTAAAGTGTCGTTTACATAAAGATATTAGGAAATCGTTACGTCAGCCAATTGTCTGAAAGACGCACAGGAACGTGGCTCGTTTTGCTCTCGAAGCCAGAAGAAATAACCGAGTGACATAAGCAGGACTTAATTAGCAGTGTACTCGGTTTTCGAGATACTTCATTCCCATGAGTGTCTGAAAAATAATAAAACAGCTTCATTACCGAATCCGCCACTCTGACGAATACGAAATTAAATTCCGTATTTTACCAGATATTAAACAAAACACTCTAGTATGCGATGAGGAAACATAAAAATAAAACTATATATTTTTACAGAAGTAAGTTTCTCACTCTTTGTGGCTAAAAGAGATAAAAGCACGTTCTATTCAGTTGAAAAACTTCGCTTAAATAAATATTCATTCAAACAGCTTAGTTTTGAGGGCTTTCGCGCGATCCTTTTCGAGCTAAACAGAAAGAAATATTTATTTAAACGAAACTCTTTATCCAAATAGAGTATACCTTTAATTCCATATATTTTTACTCGATGCTTTCCGCAAGAAGTTCCATATTTAACAAGAAGCAATCGGTACCTTTGGTTGTCAAATGTCAGGCTTCGGAATTCAGGTTTATTTCATACGCACAAAGCTTCGACGCGAGATCAACGCGGCTTTTGCTCTTTACTCTTATTCCTGCAATTTCTTTTTCTTCCTCTTTCTTCGACAATGGTACACAATAGCCTACCTTCGATCGCAATGATATTTTCGCTGTCCAAACTACCGAAGATAATTCTCGGCGGCGAATATTCGTTACGATAGCGAAATATGATCGGCGACTTTCGAAATCGAGATTACTAAACATTTGAGAGGGCCGCGAAATGGCCGAGATTTTTAATCAGAAGTCGGCAGCCGCAGGTATTACCATGCATTTCGGACGTATGAATATTCGGCATAGCTATCGTAACTTTTGACTTTCGACGGTGGTTGCCAAATTTTTGGCAGCAATCGCGCGGGCGTTTCCTAAGTGCGATCAAACGTGACCGCTTTTTCGTCGATCATTAGTCACGGCTACACCCTCGATCGTCGATGCCGCGGCGATTTTCATCGTCTTTCTATTCTCGTTGAATCACTGGAAACACCGTGAAAAAAGGGCAGAGATTGCGATAGGTCTCTGGGCAAAATACGATGTTCCCTGACAGCCAACGCCTCGCTGATTGAATAAATAAATTAAATTGTAAACGTCGGCAGCTTGCATTGCCTTCGCGTTGACAAAAAATCGCTTCTTTATTCATGCATAGGCCTGTAATGAATTACTAAACGTATTTTGATGGAGAGCTTGGGGATATGGAATTGCTGCTTTTAATGTACAAGAATTTTATAAGGTTCTGTAGAGAAAAAAACAGTCTTGTATTTAGTATCGATGAAAAGTAACGAGTATTAAGAGGCTTGTGTCGATTGATGTAAAAGGACGAAAAATTATCAACCTTTTGGGATCTAATAATATCTTCGCTGCGCACATCGCGGCAAGAAGGTCAGTTGAACAGCGAACGAGACTAAAGTCTTGTCCAGAGAAAGCACGTCCACTTGGCTAAGATAAATCTCCTTTATACGCCTGTTTGTTTTGCGTCTCGTTTACGCGTTACGAATAATTAATCCGCGGTCTCTCCCGTGGCGAAGAGTGCGCAGGAAGAGCGGTAATTAATTGTGCGGCATTCACGATCCTTCGAAGCGAACGCCGACCCTTTAAATCACCAACGATTACGAAACTCGGAGGAACTTCGTTTCAGCTCGAGTGACTAAAAGGAGTTAAACTCACGCTCAGATTTGCTTCTGTAATTAGGAGAGTTTTTTCATTATAAAACTTAAGGGGCGATCTTGTCAAGGATTGAAATGATGTTACAGTGAGTTCCTATTACGAATATTACGAATGTACAAGTGATCGTTCCTCTGTCAAATAATTCCAAACGATTATGAAATTCAGGAGAATATCAAAGAATCCCAAAATAATAAATTCTTAGAAATTGGAAGAATTTCATTTTCTATGTTCTGATTCGAGTAACTTCTTCGTGATCAATGTATCCAATCGAAATAATCAGCGAAATGATATAACGCGCCGGTATTCGCAAGGATCGTTACGTTCTGAGGTTGGATAATGGATGAAAGAAGTAAGTGTCGAGATATAATTGGCACATGCTCCGCGAGTCGTCGATTTCGACCTAAGTGTCCAATTTCCGTCGGAAGTTTTCTCGCGCTCGCAAGAAGCTCCTCGAATAGCGAGCGCGAATAAGGAGAGGAGAGAAGACGGGGATTAAGGATAGGCGTATGAAAAGCAGAATAATTAATGAAAGAGAAATCGGGCCTCTGAGTGCGTGGCGTGTGCATTAGGCAAGGCGCACAACGAATTACGCACAATAGCGCGACTGGCAATCGAAACGATCGGGCATAGAATGACTTGGACGTGGAGTACAAAAAGCCTATGACGAAACGCGCTTAACCCATTTGATCCCAAATTATCAATTTTTACTAAGTAAATTAAATTTTTTAGAATATTTTGGAGGTACTTTGTCAACAGAAGCAGATTATACGCATAATGCCACTTGGTATTATTCGACTGAAAAGTGTGATTCTACATAAATTATCCTCGAGATATATATACATCGATTCCAAATAATCATCTTATCTCAGAAATGGTTTTCACGAAAGGTCAGTTATCCAGGGTTGGGAACAAGAATAACGGACACGCGATGTAAAAAACATATAATGATTAACACCGATATACTATCTCGTAGATCTAATGTCATTAAATTCAAGGCAATAGAAAAAGGATTTAATGCGCCCAGCAACGATTATGGACTGGCGATGCTAATATTTATAAGGATCGAGGTTCAAGTACCTGAAAGCGCGTAGCGGCCAAATACACTGAAATCAAAGCTATTAACAGTCATTACGTACACACGCAATGAAAAGGCAAATTTATTCCCATGGAGGCGCTGTTTTGTAAAATCTAAGGCTACCTGCTCCAAGGCAACGAGTATCCAGGACACAAGGCTCTTCCCGATCTTTTGATCTGATTTCACCGATGAGGAAGCGGATGAGGAAGAGGAGAATAATGAGGATAAATAGTAATAAATTCTCAAGTGTCATGGCATCCGATAATTAACCTTTTCGATGCGATATGACGATTATAGCCGAATTTAAAGACCCACTGTGCGCTTTAGTGGCCCATCAGAATTTCGCATTAATTCAAAAGTCAAGCTGAGCGGAGTATTTTATTTAACAGCTATTAAAAGAAATTCGTGCTTATATTTATTTTATTTAAGTGCTGTAATAAATTAATTTAAGTATTTTATTTAAGCGCTATAATAAAATTCGCCTTTAAATTCGTGCCTCCTCGTTTCATATGGATCTTCATAGCTGGCGCATAATTTCGCAAGGGAATTATCGGTAATGTTACGAAAAGTGTGCGAAGCCTACATCGAAACGTGAACTGGGAAATAACGTTGTTCCTTGGCTAATAAATGGACTCTTATTCAATTATACATAGAGTTTCTTAACCTGGATTGCGAAAAGAGTTCCTAACTTCCAAATGCCTAAATTTTGTATTGGGCATTTCTTATACTACATAAACTTGCCGCAAACGGACTACGAATCTTTGGAACTCGTGATAATCCAAAGCAAAAGGCTCACAGCACTAAACAGTCACTTTCTGTATATATTTATATCACAGATATCCTTAAAGAAAAAGGATATCGAGAACAACTGTCCATAGAGCGACAAAACGATTCACAATTCGCGATAGAATCATGGAAATCTCATGAAATGCCCTCTTACGAAGCACAGCAATTTTTTTCTAGAAAACGACTGACCGATTTTTCTCATCGCTTCGGTAGGTTTAGTGTTAAAGGCCACATCTCGGCTACTAAAATTCATCAGCAATCATATTTAGAATACTCTCCACACGCGTACTTTGCCATCAGAATTGCCGAATGAGACAAAATAACACGGACGGAATCTCATAAAAACCCTCGATATTGACGACAGTGCCTTTTCGAAGAGATATTCCGCTTTTCAATGACTACAATTAACCCTCCCCTCTGTACCTCCCACTTTTATACGAACATTTATAGTATATTTCTATACCTGGAGACGATAATCAAAAAACAACATTTTTCTACGGACATTTATAGTACATTTTTATATTTCGAGACGATAATCAGAAAACAAGAATTCCTCTTTTGTACTTTTCTACGAAGATTTATACCACATTTCTATACCTGGAGACGATAATCGGAGGTTCCATATTAACGATAGTCATTTCGATAGCTTCGATATGTTCAAATGTTAAGAAGCACCCCGATTGGCAGCGAGCGAGTCGTATTTCCGCGATAGTCGGAGGTCACTTCCGACGATCCTCGGCCGCGAATGCCGCCGAGCGATGCGCGTGATCCCTTCTTCGCTCGCTCCACGAGGCAGGAGAGAAAGAACGAAGAGAGGACGCAGCCTTAAGTGTAGCGTGGAGGTGGCGCTAGGCCCCTCCTTCTAATAAAAGCCGCTCACTAAGCTCCGTTACACAGACAGTCACAGAAAAGCCGAAGAGAGCAGGAGCCGGCCGAGAGCTCCTTTTGGGTCCCTTTCGAGCAACCGAGTTTAAGTTACCGATCCCCCTTAGAGTGACGGATAACCGTATACATACGTCTGTGCGTGGTGAGTTCAGATAAGGGACTTCGTGCTGAACAGTGATAAACAGAGGGCTATTGGGGGCCGCCATGTGTCGGTGACAAGTGAGCGAATTTCGAGTCCGGCTTATATTAGTTCTCGATGAGAGTCTCTTGGGTGGAGTCTGTATTTTTGGTGGAATCAGAATATTGGGTGGAATCGAAATTTTTGTGGAATCATCAGAGTATTGGGTGGAATTAGAATTTTTGGTGGGATCAGAATATTGGGTAGAATCAGAATTTTTAGTAGAATCAGGATTATTAGTGGAATCAGAGTTTCTGGTGGAACTAACTTTTGGGTTTTTCGTGGGATATACGAGTCCTTTGGAATTCGAGTATCGTGCGAAACTGAGTTACAGTAAAACTCGAAGCTCGGGGAGAATTGAATTTCCTGAAAGATCGATTATAAAGTAGGATAAATTCTTGAAGTACGATTACGTATACGAAAACTCGTGGCTTCTGGGCTAGGGAAAATTCGGGCGTGACACGATGACGCGGTGAAAGAAGGTTTATACTTCACGATTCCGTTCGAATTTTCCTATAAAGTGCGTCCACCGTGGATCCACTGATTCTGAATCCACGCGAATAGTAGATCCAAGGTTGACCGCTATCTCTTTCGATATAAGCTATTTTAAAGAATGACACTTGCAATATTACCCGTTGGAATTTGACACGTGTTACGTATACTCGAGCCTCGGTTGAGACGCGGAAGAAAAATAGTGCTCGAAGCGATCCTGGCAATGCCAGAATTCCAAGGGACAAAGTAGAAAATGGGAGGCTAGGCGATGATGAAGCGCGACTCGAAATTCCGGCGCCAAAAGTGATCCAGATGTTCGATCGATGGGCCATTGAGAACGGGGGCAAGTGTTTCGTGAGGAGAGGATAACGTGAGCCGACATCGACAGAACTTGCGGAGTGAAAATCCTCGTGGAGCGGTTCTCGTCGGAAAGACGAGCTCGAGGAGAAAATCGAAACTCGGCGGGCATCGCACGCGCCTCCGTGGAAAATTCATTCTCTCCGCGCCTCTGACAATTCGCCTCCACGTGTGCTCCGCGAACGTCGCATATCCTCGATTCTTCTACTCCTCCATCTTCTAATCTCGCCTGGAAATCAAATTCCAGTGTCCACAGCACTCGCTCAAGTCGCTTCCTCGAATCGAGAACAAGTACACTGTACTTGATGTTAAGTACACTTAACTGTACCTTAAAGTCAATAATAAATATCGAGTCCCCGGGCTTCATCTTCTCCTCTAGTTTTCTCCATAGTTACTCTTGAAGAACACTTATCTCTTCTAGTTGCTCTTTAAGCATCGGACCTTACCTTCTCCAAGTTTGCTCCTCGAAAGCAACTGGTTTCCCCTCCATCGACGGAGACGGCGGTCCTTAAGAAATCCCCGCGTTTCAAAATTCGAGGATAAATTTGGCAAGGTAGGAAGATAAGGTCGTGGAGGGAATTTTGACGACGCCAGGAGGCAATTAGAGGAACCGGTACTTGACCTCGAGGCCCCGATATTGCAGCACCGGCTAGATGTTATGCGCGCTGAATCCATATTACCTTAGCGCCATTATCCGCGCGATCCTCATTGTATTTCGAGGGCCATTGTCGTAAGCGCATGAATAAACGGCGATGCAGGAGCGTAAACGATTGAATTCCTAGGCCTGGGCTGCGAGTGAAACTCGTGGTTGGATCAACAAGGTCGATCGGACAGAGCCCAATGCTTTCTGCGATCGAGTTCTACCTTTGCGCCTGCACGAAACTTTCCTTTGGATTCGGCGCGCGTTCTGCATGTTTCTCTCCTTCCTCGAGGGGATTTTGCGCGCTATAGGATTCCACGAAACGGAGATTTGACCTTTTCTTAGCCACGCGCGATCTTCCGTCGAAGGATGCGAGCTCTTCCCGGATCGAAACTCTCACGACACTCGAGTTCTCTCGCAATCTCTTGGTATACAGGAAATTAGCGGATATTAGGAAGTATACTCGGTATACATTAAGTACAAAAGAAATGCTTCTCTTCCTCTTGCTTCTGATATCGAATTAATTACAATAGACTAAATACTGAAACAGTCTTTAAATTTATTTCACACTAGAACTACTAACCACTTTCTGCGCTTATTTAAACCACATCTTTAAAAAAAGGGGAATGTAAGAGGAAATTTGAGTAAATCAAAATGATGATCTAAATACTACATGAGAATCATGGAGAATCTCAAAAAATGCATCGTTATAGAGCACTACGATTTTTTAAAGAAACGATTAACTAGTCATTTTGACTGGTTTGGTAGTTCTAGTGTTAGAGAATACGAAGTGAAGAAGTAAGACGTAGTTTTGAGATGGATTTCGAGTGAAATCACTAATGTCTCTGCTGTGCAACGTGAATATAAAGAGAATTGACTGGTATTAAATGGTGATTGGAGAAAATCCGTGGATCAGGGAAGATAGATTGATCATTGGCTCTGGATACGTATATAGAGTCAGGGGGGAAATTGACATGGAACCAGGAGAAATTCGGATCCAGACTAATCGCGAGGCGCGTCATCGCGACTTCCATGTGCCGCCCGCGCCAAGAATTCCAGCGGCATTCTCCACTTTCATTCGGTCGAAAGTGATAGTTTCGAACGGATCCGTTCTCGAGAAAGGAGAGCCATCGCTCTTCCCCTCTCCTCGCGATGCTCGGGCCTCGGTGGCCTTCTCCTTTTTTCCCCAAACTCCTCTCGAACCGCTTCTTGGCGAATCCATCGAGGAATTTACGAAGGAATCCTCGAGTAAGCGAGAAAAAAACATGTCTCCTTAATTCAACCGTTTTGCTTTTTTTTTTTTACACCGCCAGAAGAGTAGTTCGAAAAAAAAACGTGCATTACTCTCGCGTAAATGATGACGATAAGAAATCGTTTCTTTATTCATGCATACGTGTGTAATGAATTAATAAACGCATTTTAATGGAGAGCTTGGATACCGGATAGTGCTTTAAATATACAAGAGGTGCATAAGGTTTTTCTTTAAACAGCTACCAGACTGGTATAAAAAAAAAAATGAGTCACGCGTATGAAAGTAAGACGGTATCAGAGCTAGTATCAACTCACTTTTTGCCACTTCTTTACTACTGCTTACTACACTGTTTTCATAATTATATGTATACCACTTTAAAAAAAAACCACTACCATTCACGCTTCCCCTTCTCCCTCCTTTATTCATACATTATTCTCTGCATGGACTAAAAAATCCTCCTTTACACTAGAACCACCAAACCAGTCAAAATCACTGGTCAGTCCTTTCTTTAAAAAATCGTAGTGCTTTATAACGATGTATTTTTCGAGGTTTTCCATGATTTTCATACAGTACTTAGATCATCATATTGATTTACCAAAATTTCCCTCTACTCTCACCTTTTTTTTTTAAGATGTACCTTCTAAATATGCCCCGAGAGTGGCTGGTAGTTCTAGTATTAAATCGACATCTGCGCTTAAATCTAATCGTCGTCATCCAACCTTCTTCAACGTCATAAATCTTGAAGCTTATCTCTTAATATATACACTTTAAGTATAATTAATATATAAGCAATCAGGCGTGGGATTGGGCGTGAGCGCCTAGTCTGATACTGATTCGATGTTCTCTTCTGAATTGCAGATACATCGGTGAACGAGGATGAGGTACAGCGGCGCAATTTTCGCGACAGCACTATGCGTGGCCCTCGTGAGCGCGCATCCGCTTCCGCAGGACGAGCGATTGCGGTCGGAGGTGAGTCCAAGGAACGATCCTCGTAATTATAGCCCTGGAATATGCGCGGGGGGGGGGGGGGGGCGATCGTTGATCCCCAGGTTTCTATGTATCATTGCACAACTTTCATTTTCCGGGGACTGCTGAGCCGCGGAGCGCGTATCGCGATAATCTTAGCGAATCGAAGCTTGGCTTAAGCATCGGCCTCTTGGGCCAAATGATCGTGGAGTTTTGTGAGATTCGCGCTTGGATTAAGTTGAAAGGTTCTAATTTGGTTGATTTGAAGTTGGATTTTAATCCTTGTATTCTTGGATAAATGATGAGGTTAAGTTGATCATTAAGGGAATTGAGTGTTTTGGGATTATTTGGTAATTAAACTATTATATACTAAAGACAAGTGCATATTTGGAAAATATACTGATTAATTCAGTTCCTAGAGTAAGTTAATTAGAGGAACGATATTTTTATCGAGTTTGTGAAAACTGAAAGTTCCAGTGCTTAGGTAGAAATGAATAAAGAACAAGCGTCCTGAAAAAGGGACTATGGTTAATAATAAGTTAAGGAATTGGCTTTATTTATAATATATGGATATGTAGATCGAATCGCACGTGTGTTGAGTATATTGGATCTTAGGACGTGGTTAATTATGGGTTAATTATGTCTCCAAACAGGAGAGGTTCGATCATCCTTCGTTGCTCGAAGGATGATGCAACTAAGGTTACACTTTATATTGTGTCACTGGATCGTTCGTGTATTTTTGACGAATCGATTAGTCGCTTATAGAAGGCGAGTGAAAGTCTAATTTCCAGGTTAAAGTAGCCAATGGGCGTAATTAGGCGTCGATTAGCCAGGGGTCAACGCGTGGAAAGGTACGACAGTAGATAAGCGGTCGCGTTGCGAAAGTTTTTTCTCTCGATCTCTCGATTCAGCCAGGTTCGTTACGACGTTGGGACGAATCGGATATTCGGTGGTCAGTGACGGTGTTTCACTTTCCACGAGCGAAAACAAGGCTGGACCATGAAGACGTAATCAAGAATGACGTGTCCATGATCTGATAAATCAATCTCACGTTGATCTCGAGGAGAAGAGCAATGAAAACATTTATCCCCAAATTTTACACACGAAACCTGTAATAATATTTGTTGGTGATTTGTATTCACAAAAACACCATCCAGGCTTAAATAAAAAAACAGCTTTACAGTAACAAAAAAAAAAGAACAGAGCTTACTGGTACTTCAATCTCAGCTCCTATACAAACAGAAAGTATAATCGAAAAAAAGAATCGATCGCCAAGAAAATCGAGACTATCCGAAAATTAGTCTGAGCCAAGATTCCCCCAGCATTTCTTCTAACGTTTTTACATTTCAACCGTGTAATCTCATGCTTAGGAGAAAAGCGAAAGGTGTAATCCCATAACCAATGATTACGAGCAAGATCCATTAATTCCAAATAACCAATGATTAAGAGCAAGATCCATTGATTCCAAAGGCCATCTTCGGTCGTCAAGAGGATCTCGAGAATTCTACAGAGACGAAGTCTTAATCTGAAAAGCACATTTTAAGTCGAAGTATCGATGAGTGTATGAAGCATCGACCGAACTAAGATCATCCTCGACAAAGTAATACGGTCCAACGAGAGATCCCCCGACGCCATGACGACCGGCTGTCGTCGTCCAGGAGACTTTCACTGGCCGCGAAGACTTGCGAAGTCGCCGGACACTTTCTTCGCTCGATCGATGCCCAATGGAAAGCGCGTGCATAAATGCTCACGCACCTTCGCACGGCGACGTTCTAAGGCGCTCTTCTTAACGCGCTAACCTGCGACGAATGAACTCCTCTTGGAGAAATAGTGTGGATATATAGTGGCGCATGTCGTTTTAGGAAGGTGTATGAACTGCAAAAATAGGTCAGGATTTTTTAAAATTCCAATCTTTGTTTTGAGGAGATAATCAAGATTTAAGATGAACTTCAGTTTTGATAGAGGAATTGTATGAATATCGAAAGCGTTCGAGGGATGCTTTTATAAAGTATTATATTATGTCACGGAAATATTCTATGATTTTGAGTGGAGATCCTGAAATTTGAGAAGTAAGATTTAGTTATTAGGAATAATAGAAGAACGAAAACTTAAGTTTGGATATTTGATTAATTTGGTGTCGGTATGATTAAAGTGTTATAGAGCCAAAAGCGGGATAATGAGGAGAGGAAACGATTGTCATTAAAACGACTCAAAAGGAAGGAAACAATGTAAATAATCATAAACAATTCGTGCAAAGAGCAAAGTGTGCTTCTCACCAATTTTTAAGCCATTTCTACTTCATTCATCATTAGAAATATCTTCTCCCTCGCGAATGATTATTTTAGTTCTCTCTAAATATTAAATGGATCATCGTTACAACAAATTTGGTTTGATCTCTTTATCGATACTAATCACAAGGCTGTGTTCTAATTCTCTCGATGCTCGCATACTCCTTATTATAATCGACTTAGGCATCTTTTCCTTCATCGTCTATTCATCGCGACCATGAAAATCGTTGATTATCCCCCCTTATTCCACAAACTATAAAACAAAGGCCAGTTCCATGACAATGTTGTTTTATCTGCTAATTGACGAAAAAAAGAGAAGAAAAACCGTGAATGTCGGAGGTAACGCACAATGGCAGGCGCATTCATTACTGGAGAATTATCATTAGCGCCGTATATCTTTTTCCACGAAAGGCAATTTGCCGTCCTCGAAGCTAGTCTGCAAAAAGCTGTGCTCCTTAATCGCAAGATCGGCGCTTCCCACATTAATTCGCGACCCAATTTAAAACCACGGTATTACCTCTCGTATTAATACACGGCTGGGATCACGTTTTATCGAATTACGCATACTAACGAGCGAGATAAAAGAGCAACGTTTCGTTCGCTTGTAAACGGTTACTTATTCTCAACATGGAATAAAAAATCCTCATTTCAATCGTTTTGATCCTCTGTTTGTTATTTGATTGATTTTATTTGGTTGATTTTATTAGATCGATTTTATTTCATTGATTATTCTATCGATTACGGATACTTTTCAAGGGCCTGCAAATATCTTGTCGAGATCAACGCAGGAGTCCTTGTACTTCTTAATTACCTCGAGATCCTAGGATTTTTCACTCTCGTTTTCGCTGTCAATATCGCACAAATAATATTGTTGTCAAAAATTTGTTTGACATTTTGTTGAAACAAATTGTCAAAAACAATTTTCCTTTAAACATCGATGTAGACTCCTTTTACAGCGTTTTTAAAAACAAACTTTTGAATGGCCCAACCTATGTATCGCTCTAATTCGTGTATTTCCAAGCCTTCGCTCGCGGTGCGCCGCGCGATTATCGCGAAAAACTTGTGTTTCGCTGTGGCAGATAAAAGGCTCGCGCAAGATGAGGCCGTTTGGGGAAAGAAAGCGGCCATAGCGCCGCGAACGTGGCCGAAAGTTCCCCAACCGCTGCGGATACGAATATCGCGGTGGTCGCGCGAGTGTGAACGAGGTTTGAGGGAAAGTGAACCGTGGCAGTCGCGTTGAGCAACGTTTAAGTCCGCCGATCTGGCCAGCCGACCGGTTGAATCGATTTATTTCGTTATTACAAAATATGCTCCCGGAACAAGCGACAGGTGAAAAACACCGGCAACGCACGGACGACGGCATCTCGATTTCGAGATTCGTGTCCTAGGTCATGCGCTTGATCGATCCGCTTCTTTCGAGAGCCTTTTTGTTCGGTCGATGAATCGATGAAATCCTTGGGGCTGAGTTGAAAATAACTCGTCTCGACTCGTGAATAAAAATTGGAACGATGGCAAAATCCGATGTTCAGCGATTATTAAAATACGATACAATGAGATTGAAAAGTTATAGAATGCAGTGTGCAACGAGAAGGAGAGGTTTTTATGCAGAAATAATTACGATGTCGAATATCTCGTTTATGGAGGAATTTATATAGTTTTTAACACTAGAACTACCAACCACTTTCTGGGTATATTTGTAACACCAAGTACATCTCTAAAAAACAAGGGAGAGTGACAGGAATTTACAGGAATTTACGGAAATACTGTATGAAAATCATGGAAAATCTCAAAGAATACATCCTTATAAAGCACTACGATTTTTTAAAGAAACGACTGTTTTGGTAGTTCTAGTGTTGGTGATTAAACGTATTCCGCCTTCTAATTTAAAGTTTTCTATTCTAGAGTCATAAATCGTTTGAATTAGCGGTATACGAAAATGCTCAGAGATCCTTTATTGCGACACGGTTCAGACTTCTGTATCTATCGTTGCCTAATGTGTTCTCGTTTTTTTCTTCCCCCTTGTCGCGAGCGAGAAATCGAGTTAGGAAAGGAACGGTTATGAAAAATTACGCAATGGCTGCTCTTGCTTAATCTCGGATTGTCTAATATCCCGAAGGAAGCAATCCTGGCATCGATGAATTTTTCTGCTCAGCCCAACGCCTGATTTTTCCTCGAATTAATTCCACAACGTTTGCGCATGCGTATAAAAATCGAATGATCGAGAAACCGATATATTAGCCGAGGCACCAACTCTCGACGCTGTTCTCGAAAGTTCGCTTACTCCCGTTTCCAGCTTCAATAAGCAAATTGCGCGCTCGAACGCTTCCTTATTTGCCGCCAGTTCGAGTTCCTATCCTTTCGTTTTACGATCCTTTGCCAGCCAGACGAATCGAGCGCCGTGCTATGCACTGTAAATTATCCAATGGGATATTATGTTGCCAGTGAGCACAGCGTTCGCGGTTGTTTGCATCATAAAAGATCCCTGAATCATCCCGTGTGTACCTTTCCGCGTAACGCGCTATTTATGCAGCCGTCTTTTGTATCCGCTTAATGGATATTTGCGTAAAATTAAATGATTTACCATAATCAGCCCGCGATTGGGGAATTTTCCATGGATAATTTGCAGCTTTTCGTGCTAACGATAAGCATGAGTTAAAAATCTTTTAGGCTGAGACGATCGTCTATGTTGATTGAAATAAACGCGAATTAATTATTCTTCATGCGTGAATACGGGATATCGAAAAATTCGGGTGAAGAATAATTTCGATAGAAAACACAGGTCATAATTAAAAGCGCACATTTTTCATCGATTTGTGAAGTATAATATAGGGTTATGCACAGAATTCCTTGAAATTCTCAAATCTTACGAGAATTTTGAGACACCCAGTATATAGCTTATCCATACCTAAAACTTGTTCGTTCGTGCCAAATAGAAATTAGCCCCAACCACTGGATCCTACATTAAATATCAAACTTCAAATCTCACGTATCAAAGTTATATATTATCTACAAACACTTCTGTTTACTAATCACTAAACAACTGATATCGCCAGGATATATCAAAGCTCTCGCGAGTGCTCAAAATCACAAATACCAAAGCTACAGGCACGCAATCGTCTCTAAGCATCGGTAGAAAAATAGAAAATTCGATCGATCATCATCCCGCATTGTCATCATCGTGTAAAGAAAGCATTGTCGTACGGATGGGCCAAAGAGAAACTGTTTTCCAGGCGCTCGAAAGACTGCTGATGGTCGAAGGCGACAACGAGGCGGCGCTCAGGAGCAAAAGGACTATCGGTATCCTGCGGGAGCTCTTCCCGGAAGTCACCAAGGTGAGCGAAAACCGGACGGACAAATCCTGCAGAGAGCCAGGAGACTCGTGGGCTTCCTTATCGTAAAGCTCGTCGCGCCTTTATCAAAGATTATTTCCATTTTCAAGGGCATTGAGATAACGCGACTACTGGCTGGTCGATGAGACGCTTTGTGGAAGGAAAGTGACAAAGGGATTTCGATCACTGCACGATTTGTCACTGAAAAAAGTATATAATCGATCGCCTTAATCGTGCGCTTAGTAAAATTGTGTCGTGGAGGAATGATTTTTGTTATAATCGCACGGCATGATGGCTTGCCTTACAAAGTTTCTCTCGATCGTCCACTGAATCGAAGCCCTGGCTGATAACCCTTTGCGCTTCGAATAGTTTTATCTCTTTCATAAACAGAAATCCAGATTGAAATTTACGTTCAATTTCTGTCAAGAAGTATACATATAATCATCGTTGCAATATTCGAAAGATGTTTCTCCAATAATCAGAAGCAGAGAAGACAGTCGGGGAATTAAATTCCACTGTACAAAGCTTGAAAGTAATTGGAAAACAAAAATACCATTCGAGCAGCACTCGACATAGGAGCGCGAAGGGTTGAGCAGAGTTTTCTTTCAGGTTGGAATCAGCGGTGTATCGAGAATTATTTTACAGCAGAGCATAATCTCAGGTTTCTTGAAGAAACTGAAAGCATAATCTCAGACTTCTTGGGCAATGCTCGATATTCTTAACAAAGCGAGGATGCATGGTCTTCTTCGAGCAATTATACAATACTCTCGAGTTGTTTTCCCCTGTTTTGCGCAAATATTATCCTCGACCAATCGTGTCCATCGAAAGTTCTCCTCGGTCTTGCGCCTCGACTTGGTAATACAGCGATAGACAAGACACTTGGTATTCCAAACCGTGAAATCGTGGTGTTCAAGGCCAATTCGAACCTCGAAATTCCCTTGAAATCTTCCACTCTCTCGACGCACTTCAGCGTCACTATTGTCCACGAGAGGATCTTCTAAGCGTATTGGAAAAACGGAGAAATCGTTAAATCATCCAAAGTATGATTCAGCGGGGAGTTCGACATCTCTCGAGCTCTATTCTTTGCAAACAGAGCATAAACTCTGCGACGAAATCCAACTGGCGCTATATATCTCGGAATCGAAAGTGTTTGGTCAAACATTTGCAATAGCATCCACCACTTCTGGACTTTACTCAGCGAGACCTTCGATCGAGCACACACCTCTTATTAGAACCGGTCTAAGCAAACAATCGCGGCTCGTTACCATTAGATTCTTTTCATGCGACGCGTATCGTTAGGCTGTGTACTTGGAATGTATCTTAATCGTTGCAGAAATCTGTCTTAATCTTCATAGAATGTGGATCGAGGATTGACCTTTATCATCTTAGAGTATAGTGTAAAAGACTCGAGTGGTCCTTGTTGTCTATTAAATAAGAGAAATACACGAGTTTCAGCCATTATTTCGAGAGTTCTCGTATGATACATACGCTGCTATATTTTAACCTTAATGCTCAATATTCGAGGATTAAATGAATCAGCAATTCAGAAGGATATATTAAAATCAAATTTTCTCCATTCGATATGTATTTCGGACTCTTCATATTCGTTTCCGAATAAAGCTTTCGCTTTATAACCATCGAAAATCTGTCATTTACACTTATATCCTTAATTTGCGATTTTATCAAGCCACCTAGGACGTGAAATCCCAACCGATCGAACTAAAATTCGAGATTACAATCAAATTAAGAATTCAAACAAAAAATCGCGTCCAACAATTTTCTCTCCAATCACCAATTACAGTTTCAAGTACATCCGCGAACAATCTTTACATCACCAAACGAGCAGACCCCTCTTCAATAAAAAAGCTATGAGAAATATCCTCGAACCTCCACGATCTTCGAGCAAAATTGAGAAGATAATAATTAATCGAGAAAATCGATGAAAAGGGGGAGTTAATCATAGGATAAGTCCATCGAACCGCACAAAATCCCCTCGAAACCATCCGCCATCGAGCCTGCGCTTACTCAGGGCCAGAGCTCTGTGTTTTCTAGATGATCGATAATAAGGTGAACACAATAGTCGGGCACTTCATCCGCGTGCTCGGGCCAATTCTCCTGCAGAACGTCCTCGGGGGGAATAACGCCAATGGCGGAGGATCGAGCGCGGCGATCGCATCGTCCTTCGAGGAGGAGGACGAGGACGATTTCGGCAGCAGCTCGAAGTCCAGCAGCGGTGGCGTCTCAGTCTCGTTACCGACTTATCCGCCGGACGAGGAGGAGGTCACCGAGGCGCCAGTCTCCTCCTCGACTGCAGGTAGAACCGCGGTTGCGAGCGCAGGTGCGACCGGGGCCTCGACCGTGACTGCGAGCGCCGATTCGATCGTGGAGAATGTAGCTGGAATCCTTGATCGCGGTGTGGAGGATGTCACGACTGTTGGAGATATAGATTTTAATACGATAGGTGGGATAAATGTTAGATTCATTGATAGGGATGTGGAGGATGTCGCGACAGTTGGAAGCGTGGATTTTAATACGATAGATGGGATAAATGGTAGATTCCTTGATAATGATGTGGAGGATGTCACGACAGTTGGAAGCGTGGATTTTGAGGTAGTGGATAGGAAGAATGTTGGAATTTTTGATAGCGATATGGAGAATGTCACGACAGTTGGAAGCGTGGATTTTAAGGTAGTGGATAGGAAGAATATTATTCTTGATAGTGATATGGAGGATACTACGACTGTTGGAAATGTAGATTTTAATATAATCAATAGGCTAAATGGTAGAGTCCTTGATCGCGATGTGGAGGATGTCACGAGCATTAGTAACCTGAATGTTAATAGAAAGAATGTTGGAATTCTTGATAGCAATATGGAGAATGCTACAACCGTTAGGAACGCGTATCTTGATATAAAAGCTAGAACAACGGACAGTATATTAGATACAGATATATACGATACCACGATCGTTAACACGAAATTCCATAAAGATGTAGATAAACCGACAGCCTCCAAAAGCATTAACGAAAGTCCAGAAGAAACCACGCCAGTCGGAATCTTCGATCAGGACCCACGAACGAGCGTGGCACTCGCGAGCGACGATGCAAAGATAAAAACGAAGATATCCCTCAAAACCGCGGATAAAAACATTCAAGATTCGCTCACGAACAATATCAGAAGTGACACCGCGAATCTCTATTCGAAGAACACCATATACGTATCCTTAAACATCCCCTCGACCATTCGCATAGTGGAGCCCATCGAAGACGAGATCTCGAGTGGCATCGAAAACACGATCGTGCATCCCTTCGCGTTTGCCATCGCGAATTCCATTCCTCGCGCTTTTCGAGGCGACAGAGTCGCAAATGTCGTCGCGATCGAGGAGGCGAATGCAGTCGCGGATGCGAGCGCAGGTGCACCTGCGAGGCCTGGTGCGAGCGGTAGTACAACCACGGGTGCGACCGCAGGTATCACTGTGGCTCCGGGTACCGGCGCAACAGCGGACGATGCAACCAGCAGGACGACGAGCCAGGAGGCGGACGTCTTGTCCACGACGACCGACGTCGTCGTCGGGGCGAATTGACCGGTCGGTCGACAGCTCGGTAAAACTTTGGGCCTTCGATGCTCTTTGGAACGACGCTGGTTTCCTTGGAAGGGTGCCGGTTCCTTCGGAACGACGCTGGTTCCTTTGGAATTGCGCTGATTTCTTTGGAATTGCGTTGGTTTCTCTGGAACGAACCTGGTTCCTTTGAAAGGGCGCTGATTTCTTTGGAGCTATCTTGGTTTCTTTGGAACTACGTTAATTTCTTTGGAATGGAGCTCGTTTCTTTGGAATGGCGTTGGTTTCTTTGGGACCATGCTAGTTTCTGTGGAATGACGCTGGTTTCTTTGGAATTACGCTCGTTTCTTCGGAATTACGCTGGTTTCTTTGGAACGACGTTGGTTTCTTTGGAATGACGCTCGTTTCTTTGGAATTACGCTGGTTTCTTTGGAACGACGCTAGTTTCCTTGGAACTACGTTGCTTTCTTTAGAACGACGCTAGTTTCTTTGGAATGACGCTGGTTTCTTTGGAATGACGCTGATTCCTTTGGAACGACACTAGTTCCTTTGAAATTACGCTGATTTCTTTGAAACAAAGCTCGTCTCTTTGGAACTACATAGATTTCCTTGAAACTACGTTGCTTTCTTTGGAATGACGCTGGTTTCTTTGAAACGATGCTAGTTCCTTTGAAACGGCGCTGGTTCCTTTGAAACGACGCTGGTTCCCCTGTAACAACGCCAGTTCCCTTGTAACGACGCCAATTCCATTGGAGCGACGCCAGTTCCCTTGTAACGACGCCACTTCCTTCGGAGCGACGCAAGTTCCTTTGGAGCAGCGCGAGTTTCTTCAGAATAACGCAATCTCGCGGATCGTTACCGCGCAATTGGGACTGCTGCGGAAGCTCTGTGTCTGTGCTAACTCACTCGTCTCTACCGCGATCGCGTCTCTCCTCTCTCCTTCGTCGAGCCTCCGCTCGACGAACCTGGCTCTCGATCGTCTGGAAAGCAGCGATCTTTTCGTTTTCTCCACTTTCCTCGAGCTGTCCTCGAGACCACCGGACGTCCAGAACCGTTTCGGATTATCCCGACTCTCTGGAATTCATTCCTCGATCATCTTCTCATAATCGCATCTTGGTTTGGTCCGACCTTCGGTTTCATCTTTGGCTTGTACATTCATCGGCTCCTCATTCCTCGAGGATTTCTCTGCTCTTCTCTTTTTTGTTCTTCACATCGCAACATCCGTACTTCACTCCTATCCTCTGCGCGTCTCGTCTCTGGCATCTTTCGTCACTCCATTTGGTTCTCGTGGCTGGTCGATCATCGATTACTTTACATCGAGCATCCGTCGACTCTCCATTACTCTTTCGCACCGTCATTGAAAATTATCGAACATCCACATCGAATCCTAATCTCGTGTCGTCTAACCCATGGAATTCACTTCTTTCCGCATCACATTTCGATCGACTTTGTCTCTCCTAACCGCCGGATCACGGAGCACTTTGGCTTGGACACTTATTACTTTCATTAATGATCCTCGATGCTCGAAGCATCGTCCTTCTCTTCATTCGAGCCCGCACCACTCTTTTGTATTCCATCGTCGTTTTCGTCTTCGTCCACACATCGCTGGCTCTCTCTTTCATAATCTTTTAATAAGCATATTTGATTTGTCCGATCGTCTTTGGAAGTGGAGCCCTTGAATCCACTAGCAATAACGATGCTATTCAACTTCACCAGATGATTATTTAAATTTTACTTTGTTTAGAGTATCATTTAATGCTTGTTCTCCTGCTTAACTTTACTAGAATATTTAAATTCTTTTATTTTAAAAATTTAAACTGATATTTTATAAGTTAAAGTTTTTTTATTTTATTATTTTTTAAAATTCATTGTTAGTAGAATTAAAGCTCTATTTCCCAAGGCGATTGAACGCATCGATCCATCTTGTAGGAGCGATGAAAGAAGTCTCCTTCTTCTCGATCCATAAGCACACTCGTCCTCTCACCTGGGCCAACGAAAATCGATACTCAGACAGCGATGCCCTTCGATCGACTTCGATTCTCTCTGTGCAATCCCCATCGCTTCACTTCCGACCAAAACTTTCCGCACACTTATCGTCATAACCGTTGACGTACTTCGACGCCACTTTCCTCCTTGAAAAGCGGCTTCTCCGCCGCTGTTATTCGAACATTAAAGCCTGACGAACGATAGAAACGTATATTTGCACTTCGCCTTCAACAAACATAACAGCAATGACGTCGATACGCTTTTGATCTTCCACCGATCCGATGGAGGAATTACCAGGTTCAAAGCAACCTGCAATTCGTAGCCTGAAATTCGAGCATCTTTGACACTAGAACTACCAAACCAGTCAGTCGTTTCTTTAAAAAATCCTAATACTTTACAACGATGTATTTTTTGAGACTTTCCATGATTTCCATGCAATATTTAGATCGTCATTTTGATCTACTCAAATTTCCTTTTGCTCTCTCCTGTTTTTTAAAGATGTATATGTGCTCTAAATATGCTCAGAGAGTGACTCGTAGTTCTAGTGTTAATAATTAACCGCGTGTAAATGGAGGAGATGATATAAGAGTAAAAAGAATCTGGTCTTACTGTCCAACCGACATGTCCAGAGAAGCGTGAATATATTTCCAATTTCGAGTTTGGTGGACGATAAATAAACCACGATTATTCGAGAGATCGACGATTTTTCGAGATTTTCGATTTTCGACGAGAGAGACGGGTTTGCGTAGACATTGTTGGAGCCTTGCGAGCAAGCCTCCTATGCTGACGTAGCTCGATATGATTAATGAGCATAATGGACATTAGACGGTGTTAACGACTGTCCTTCATCAAAGGCTGCACGATATTGACGAGGACGATATTATGATTTATGCCATTCACCTCTGTACTTCTGGCGCATGACACGTTTGGCGATTACAGGACGATCGATCAGACGACTCGAACCTCGAGAGCCTGCTAATGATCTCTACACGGTCATTGTTTATCCGCATCTAACTCATAACGACTTTATCGCTTGCGATTGTGTTGCGGTTAACGTGATCCAGAAATTTTGTGAAGTACCTCTTTTTTTACACCATCGAGCAAACGATGTTGGATATTGGAATATGAAGGCAAATTAATCGTAAATGTTACGTTGTTTAAATTATAATGAATTGTATATAATCTTGAAGGTGTAGCAAGGTATTTTGTCAGACTTTCTGGACTGTACATATTGTTCGCAAGGTCATTTGTTTTTAGCTTTTCAGCATCGCTAAACGATCCGTCGGAGACGTCGTAAAATCGGACAGCGAACGTCTCTTCGTACATTATTAATACTCCTAATTTAAGAAAAGGTAGAACTTCACGCGTCTCTCCTATGTCGATTAAAAATAAATACGCACCTTTATCCCTCGTTGAACTCACCAAAATACTTGCACCCGACAATCTTCTTCGCTCAAGCATTTATGATACAAAAAAGGACATCCTCAAAAAAGTAATCATCTCAAATCCTGTGTTGAACAATCGTCCAAACCTACGAACATCTATATTCCCAAAGCCCGGACTTTTTCATTTCATCTCTCGATCCAACGAACCTCACTTTATCGTCCAATCCCCATAATCATCCGACAAATGGAGTTCTACGACTCGATCGCCAACGAATCCTCGAAGCAAACGACCAAAGTCGACCCTGACCTTTCTTCCTCCAGCGATCCACGGGAATCGTGAATAATTCATATCCACCAGAGGTGGTTCGAGCGCTCGAAATCCTTGTCGCGACCAATAGTGTGGAAACAACTTGGCGATCGAGGATCCGCGCTCCTCGAAGGATCCGCGCACCAACCAGGGGCGTCTGCTTTCAGGACGTGAACCCAGAGGCGGAGGACAGGGCGAACGAGGTGGCGGCGGAGTCGCAGAACAACGAGGTCAGGGTGCAGTTCGCGGACGAGCAAACGAACGAGGCGTCGCCGCCTGAGCTGACGCCGTTGGACGAGATCGAGAGCAACGACGACGAGAACAGGAACAAGAGGTTCCTCAACTTCGGATTTGGCGGCGCTGCTGGTGCCGGCGGAGCTGGCAGCAGCGCGGGCTCCGGCAACTTCCTGTTCGACATTATCAGGGTGAGTCTCGCGTCGCCTCAGAACGACTTTCTTCCGACAGGATGGCGACGGTGAAAAGTGGAGGCGTGGGTCTTTGGAAATTCTTTACACGATATTACACGAGGGGAATTGAGAGCTTTGACAATTCTCTACACGATATTACACGATAGGAATTCAGGTCTTTGACAATTCTCTACACGATATTACACGATAAGTATTGAGATCTTTGATAATTCTTTACACGATATTACACGATAGGAATTCAGGTCTTTGACAATTCTCTACACGATATTACACGATAGGAATTGAGATACACTTCTGTCTTGATTCTCCGCATGATTGTGAAAAGCTACGAAAAGTGGAGGCGTCAATTTTTGGAAATTCTCATACACGATATTACACGACAGGAAGTGAGATATATTTCTGTATTGATCCTCCATATGATCATGAGAAGCTATGAAATGGAGGCGTCGTTCCAGAAAATCCATCGAACTTCTATACGAAACGGTGGATTATAATCTCTGTCTTATCAGTTCCTCCTTATTCTCACGTTACGTCTGACATGAGAAGCCTTTAAAAACGTAGTAAAATACAAGCGGTTGTTGTTTTAAATACCCCGTCGCCGTGAGAACTCGCGAAAGGCGCAAATAGACATCGATGGCTCATAAAACTTTTTTGCACGGCGCTAATTGCGGTGAAATCGCGTCGCTATCGATTATCCCCGCGATTTATGGCAGCGGCTTTTGATCGCGAGCGATAATCGCCGTGAGTTCGCCGGATTTTCGTGCTGGCCACGGTCCATTAGAAAATATCGTTGCATCGGTAATAAGCATCGTACGTTATCGCTTTGGACACCGAGTTGCGACACGCGCTTTAGCGCGACCGGACGCGAGCTCAGAGTAACAAAAAAAAGACAAACTCGTTACCCGCAAAACGGTGCGTAAATGCCATTTTTGAAAGTACCTATCAACAAGTTCCTTACCGCGATTCGCCTGAGAAATACTGCGCGTCGAGACTCCTTCGTTCTTCCCCTTAACTCCTTGAGGAACAGGATTTCGGATCAAAAATAGACGAAACAAAATTGGTATATTTTTATTAATAAAGGTATAACATCGTGTAAAAACATAACGCACAATGGCCAAGACAAGGAATACATTTGTAACATTGTTCGAAGATATTACCAACTGCTTTGCTAAAATAAGACGAGATATAAACCTATGCACGTGCAGCTACTGCAAGATTTCGAGGTGGGACTAAAAATGTCCCACCATGCCGTGGAATACATCGAAAAGGTGGGACACTTTCGATCCCATCGTGCCCTAAAGAGTTAAAACACGATCCACCATAATTTCTGGACCTCTTCTCTTCCCTTCAGAAAATTAGCAAACGGTCCTACGAGCATTAGGATAATACGCACTACTTTTTTAGTACACGTAGAACGCGTATAATATATATATCAACGTTGCTCCACGAGTATAATGACAAAGTCGTTCCTGCCAATCAATCCTGCATTTTATCCAAGCAGACATTTTTCCAAGCACTCGATCGAACGATCCGGAGAACCTTCCAAGCTCCAAGTGCCTGGATAAATTACCGTGCACGTCGTTTGTAACTTTGAGCGGGAAAAAAGCGGGGTGAAAAAACGTCTTTTTGCGTCAGCCGATCAAGGATCGATAATGCTTTGAGCGTTAAAGTGCGTCGAGCGGATCGTTTAGCATTCGGACAAGTGTCGAGCGTAGCGACGACCGCAAGGGCGCGCGGTCGACAGACGGCTCGGTGAAAGTCCTCGATCAAACTCGAGCCGCGCCAGCTGCTCGCTATTCCAAGGTTCCCGACCTAGGCACGACCTGACCTCGCGAGGAATACCGCTTTTCCATTAGCTTCGCCATCCGCGCCGCTAAATTCCTCGAGGCTCCGACGACTGCGCGCAAAAACTCGCCCTAGATGAGGATAATGAATTGATAGCCTGGAAAAAAGTATGGATTTCTCGTAGAGGACCTTCCACATGCATGATGTTCCATGATCGCTTGTTTCCATAATTTTATATTTCGTCCTTTTTGGGATAGGAATACAGTCAGGTGGACTATGAGACAGCTCGTGGTTTGTTTATTAATATTAGTGCAGTTAGGATGAAATTTGTGGTATGCTAGTGTAAATGTGGATGAATAATCTCAGGGAGGAGAACATAAAATTAAAGTTTATTATATACTATATGATCCATCCATTATCCAAATCTTTTTTTCGATTATATTATTAAAAGAATTGTCCAATCCTTTTGTTTCTAATAATATAACGTGATTTTGAATTAAATTAGCTTTCAACGTGCTGTATATTCTGTACGATATAACGATGGAATATAGAGTGAATCGCAAGGGATGACCCAGAATTTTGTTAAAATATTTATGTTACATGGATTTTGTTATACATATTAGACTGTAAATAGAAAGTGGTATTGGCGTAAAGTTCGTTCAACCCTCTCGTTTAAATAGGTACTTACACAAACGTAAAAACACTCGTGAACATACACGGCTAGTTTGCTTATCGTATCCACTATAGCCCGCGGATAATCGATAATTTCATATACGCCGACTATAAACGCTCGACGACGCACACGCGCACGATCCTAAATTTATCACGATCCATCAGCTACCGTGACTAATCACAAACAGCGCATACCGCCTCTACGATTCCACGTACAGTCGAGAAGTTGACTCGCCGCGGTTGCTCGTCCACTCGTTATTACCTCATCGACGCAGGATGGCGATACTTGGTGGCAGTCGAGAGGAAGTAATCGAGGCGAATAAAATGCAAATGAGCCTCTAAGCCCGACGTCGGGTTACTTCCAGTCGTACGCGCAATTCGGCCCAATGGCGCACGATTATTTCGTAAGCGCGAACACGACGAGCGGTCCACGACCGCGAGTAATGACGCGGAATGTTAGCGGTGTATAATTTTCCTGGCGATCGATCGAACAAGTTTCTGGCAAGCGACAGATGCAAGGTAGCACGATTTTCGCGGCGGATAGTCGCCGGTTGCTCGAGCCAGGTAGAGACTGGTTTACAGTCGGACAAACCCGCTCACCTTTTGGCAGTCGGCTCGTGGCCTCCTTGAGCAAGCGGCTCATTTAATATAGACGTCGATTAAAGACACGGAGGATTAATGGATGAATTTAGTGGATTTATAATCACGAGCATCTCCCTTTCAGTACTTATGGTTCTTTCGAATAAACCCTGTTGAAGGTTAGAGAACACCAAATACCTCGATACTCCAGAAAAAAAACCTCGATCAGCGATGAAAGATACTTTACCTTCGATTCGATTCAGTATTATAAATAATTACTCTACAAGTCGACCAGTAACTATTTCACTACGTAAAAAGGCTCTCTTGGCGCTGCATATAAGAAGTCAGACCTCCACATGGACCACCTAAACTCAATTCCCCCCAAGATACTCCATATTCATACCTACACCATAAACACAAACGTTCCACACTTTATTCCACACATCCACAAAATCACACCAAAAATCAGCAAACCACAACCAACCCTCCAAGGACCTCGACACCTCTCGACCTTCGCTTTTCACCGACCAACTAACCGACGATGCGGAGCTCCCACTGGCGTGGCGACTTTCCAAGCCATCCCCAGAAGGGCGCTTAGCATCGTCCAGCGTCCAACGTTGGCTCTCCACCCGGGTACTCTATACCCAATAACCCTAAACGGTGGATAATCGCTAAAAGCTCCACCAGCCAAAGGCTAAGTTCCACCAGCCAAAGGCTGTGCTCCACACCGAATACCATCGTCGCAACCAGGAGCACCTTCGATCTCGAAGCTCCACGCAGGGGGCACTTGCGCCCCCCCTCTCTCTCTCTCTCTCTCTAACGATGCCTTACAGCCGACGGTTGCAGAGGGACGCAGGCCCCCAGGGCACGGCCAGCCTCCGGCGAAGGGCGGATCAGTAAACGAAAGTTCTCGTCTCTGTTCTCCTTTAGCAAGCGGCCGACGGGGCGGCGAGAGCGGCGGGGACGGTGTACCGTGTCGTGGCAGGCACTCAGAGCCTAGGGCTCGGGCTAAGCGCCTCGCGAGACGTGGGCCCGGCGCCCCAGGACGCCGCCCCTGCTGCCGCTCCACCTGCCGGCTCTCCTCAAGCGGGCGCACCCTCGACCAACGCACCGGCCCCGGCTGGAGCCGGAGATCTACCACCGGTACGCCAATCCTTCCGAGCATCGACAAACGGATACTGCAGCCGCACTCTCTATCTCTATCTCTCTCCTCTATGCCTGTCACTGTCGTACTGCCTCGGGCTTTCCCGTAGTCTCTCTCTCTATCTCTTTCTATCTCCTTTTACCCGGTGCCTCTGGTGGAAAGGGATACCGCGCTGTTGCTTTGTGTTTGTAATCTGTGACTTGTTTCTTATTCTTGGCTTCTCTGTTTAATTTCTTCTTGATACCCTTTTTTGTATTTTTCTTTATCTTTTTCTTTTTTTTTTCTTCTTCTCGGGGAGGGGGATAACGCGACTATTCGTGATACCGTTGGATGATAGTGTTTGTTATTCTTAAGGAGTTTCTTGGGTCTCTTCTGTTCTCTGTGTTTTTTGGTAAGGGGGTCGATGTATTTTTTCTTTTCGTTTTTGTGTTGGAGTTCTATGCTATCTTGTGTTTCTTTTTTTTGTTTTTTTTTTTTTGATATGGGGACTGATATAACCGCATGTTGCCCTCGCGCCTGTCTTCATTCTTGCCGTGGGCTTTCTCGTGTTCTTGTGTTCCTTCTACGTCTATCCCTGTCGCTCTCTCGGGCTTTTCCGTAGTCTCTCTTATTCTACCTGTCTAATCCCTTGGAGAGGAATACCGCAATCGTACTATCTCTCAGGCTGTCTCTGTCTCTCTCTTTCTGTCTGTCGATTGCGTTTCTGTCTCCTTTTATCTCTCTTTTCTTTTCTGCTTTTTTTTTATTTTGAAAAGAGTGATGCTGTAATCACACGCTCCATATCTGTCTTTGTCCTTCTCTCGAGCTTTTCCGCAGTCTGTCTCTTTTCATCATTCCTTTCCTTTTTGGAAGGGGATACCGCAACCACACTCTCGCTCTATATATATATATATATATCGCTCTTCGTTGTTCTTTCGAGCTTTCCTATAGCTTGTCTCTCTTTACCTTCCTTCTCTCGCAGAAAAAGACACTGCAACAGCATTTTCTTTTAATAGCCATCCGACTCTGTCGTTCTCGCGGGCTTTATCATCGTCCGTCCCATTCTACTTTCCTTTTCTCGTGAAAAGGGGCACCACATCCGTATTCCATCTCTCTCTCTCTCTCTGCCTCCTGTCTCCGTCGTTCTCTCGAGCTTTCCCGCAGTGTGTCTCATTTTCGATACAGACACCGCAACCTCCTCTATAAATCGGTCTCGATTATTCTCTCGAGCCTTCCCACATTCCGCGTCCTTTTATCTATCTTTTCCACCTTCCATAAATCCGTCTCTGTCATTCTCCCAAGCTCTCTCGTAATCTTCGCAATATCTAACTTTCCAGGTATACGAACTTCGATCCGCTATACGGAAGTGCGAGAATTTTCTCCTGCTCGAATGCTACACGCGTCATTCTCACGGAAGAGGTGCATTTGAAATTTTTACATTAAAACTTTACAGCAATTTTGTTCCTATCTGATTGTCAGTTTTATTAATTTACAGCAACCTTCGTTCTTATCTCGTTGTCAGTTTTATTCAAGGAATAAATCGTAAATTCGCACTCTCGTAAAAGGAACGAATTATCGTATACTTTCGATTCCTCGCAGCCGATCTTTCGGCCATTCGCAGTACCTGCACGTAACTGCATATATTATTTGCATTTTATGTTCCTCCTTGCCTCACACGTGGCCGATAATAATCGTGCCTCGTTAGCTTCGGCTCTTCCCATATTCATCGCTCACTTTCCATAGCGAACTTAAACGCTCCCCAACCTCGCGTATCATCAGAATTTTCCGCTCTTATTGCGTAATAATTCCCCTTTCACCGCTTTATTGCCCTGCTTTTATCGACGACATTAAGTGCCGGGCTTTCATCGGATTTCTGTCCACGCATCGCTTCATCTATCCACGGCTTTTCTCCTTCCCTGAACGCTACATGCATGGATCGTGCATCGAGATCTCTCGCTTAGTGATTCATAACATCTGCGAGCAATGCTATCTCTACCAAAGCTGATTTGTTTTTTTATTGGCGAGTGACGAACTCGAATTGGCGACAGAGGTCTTGATGCGCGGTTAGGACCACACAGGCTCATCCTATTTGCCATTCCTCCGCCGTTTTAATGGCCGCCAAGCTCGAGTTCGAAGCGATCGGAGGAGGGCTAAGTGTAAATAAAATAACGTAAATGAGAGCTGCACGATGTTTTTACCATCGAGAATACCTCTGTGGTGAAACAAGCGATCACTCCAAGTTGCTTTAATAGAATATAAAAAGGCTTCATGAACAAATATATATCCTTTTCCAAAATAGACACTCAGAACTAATCTCTCTAAAAAAAGTAGCTTAAAGTATCTTACGACAGTATAAATTCAAAAAAAAAAAGCGAGCTAGAAAATCTTACACACCTAACACCACGATCTCATAGTTATTCGAGTTAATACAAGTTGCCATAAAACAAAAACACTAAATCCTCCTTCAAAGTCCCCACCTTCCAGTATCTCTTATCTCAGATAAAACAGCTCGCACGAAAATCTGATACGAGTGACCCTTTCTGATAAAATTCCAATAAAATCTAATAAAATTCCAATAATAAAAAGCGACACCCTTTGTAATAAAAATCCACACAAACGAATTGTCGATCGCATCGTGCAGCGGCCTCTTTCTCCTCCTCCTCGCTCCTCGCTCCTCCAACCCCAGGAACGCACCAGTCCACGCTTGCATCCGCCACCCGGTCAGGTCCATCGTTCATAACGACCACGTTCCACCCGGCCAACGGTCCCGACGCGACGCCACGACCACGGACTCAATGACACTCGGCGAAGCCACCTTGGACGTCGTCCCGGCCATCTTGGAAGACTCGATCGATCCACGATCGCTCTCTCGTCGTTTGCGATCTCTCGTATCTCGTTCACCAAGCACATGTATCCTCCAAGCCTCGTAGCCGTGTCCACGTTTGCGTTGTCGTTAGTGAGCACCACAAAAGCAGCACCGCGGACGTACGAGATTCTCCCTCTCTCCTTCTCTCTCTCTTCTTCTCACTCTCCGTTGGCCAGTAGCACCGTAATCTTTAGCGTACCCGTAGCCCAATCGTTGGCCGTAACCGGCACAGGGCGAATTGCCTTTGCCCGCTTCGGATCGTATCGTAGATACACGCCTGGCGCGTGGCACCAACGAGCTTTCGTCACGATGCCTGGTACGTCCCTTAGTCTCACTGGGTCCTGGCAAGTATGAATTTTATTCTTGGTGCGCGTACAGGCCGCTCGTACTCGCCGAAAGCGAGGCTCTTAGATGGATGAGGAGACCTTGGCTCCAGGAGAGTGGTCCTTGATACTGGATCTTGAGGGGTTTTAATATGGTTCTCATGTAAATCCCTGTTTTCGTATATACATTCTAATCGAAATCCTGGAGCCAAGGGTTGTAAGACACGCTTGTGTAGAAGCCTCTAGGATGGTTAGAGCATAGATCACGACGCGTAAAATTGACGACGATTCTGATCAATGATTCTTCTATCGATCACCCCTTAAACCTCGATCTTACCAAAGATCCAAAGCTCCAAGGATCGCTTTTAAAGTACGTATAATATTTATGCAAATGTTCTTCTCGAGTCGTCAATTTTACGAATGTCTCGTGTGACAGTGGATCTAGACGTAGATTTCTCATCGTAAAGAGCTCATCCACGGAGCCTCTCGGCGTCTATGCCCGGCCTGTACAGTAAACCGAAGCGTCACGAGCCGAAGGAGCGCACGTAAGGATCGTAGCAGGAGGATCGATGGATCGTGTGTCGTAGCCGCAAGTAGGATTGAGGATGTAAAAGCACCGTAGTGTCGGGAGCGCTGGAGCTGGATGTGGAGCCTACACAGGGCGACTATCTCCCCCAAAAGCTTCGAGGAGCCGTGCAAAGAGCCCCCCCCCCTCCTCGAGCACCGCATGCGGTGCAGAGAGAGCCTCGATCTCGCCTGTGCCTCGGTGACCAAACGGAATCTACGATTCGTTGCAGCTGGTGGCCGGAAGCGGAAGCAACCCGCAGGGCAACTCGTCGGGGAGCGCGACCGCGGGTAGAACGGACGGCCTCCAGGAAGCGGTGCCAGGACCGATCACCAGGCTCTTCGTGATCGCCAACAGAGGAATCTCGAACCTCATCCAGGATCTCATATTGGTGAGTGGAAGGATTGGACTGTCTTTGGGGCACGGAATGTCTTTAATCCACGCTTCTTGCAGGATAGTATTGGATCAGTGCAAAAGTTCCTGCGGAGTTTCACTGTGACTTTTAATTACAAACTCGGCACGAACTTTTGCACTCACCCAATATTTTGTAAAGCGCTACTAAAACTGTGAAGTAGGTAGGTTATAGTGAGTAATGAAACAAGTATGAAGTAGGTAACTATAATACTAGTTTAAATATTGAATAATAAGTACGTGATAACTGATAAAGTATGAAGGAATAATAAGTGTTCTGAAATGCATGTCATTAGTATATTGCATAAAACATTGTTATATATAAAAGCTGGTGCATAAAGATACGTAACGTGTATCTCAGTTTTAGAGTTACAAACAATTTTAAAAGATTCAAATAGTCGTTTTGTACCTCGACAAACGCTATCTTAATAAGTCTCGAGCTTATCCAAAATATTAATTCGCGCGAATATACCGGGTGCGCGGATAGTTATGGTCGCTGGTACGCTATCCGATTTTGCTGTTAAAGGCGATGAGCAACTAACAGTCGCGCAACGTTCCACGCGCTAATGTGGAATATAGATGGCGTATTAAGAAGTTTATTATCGCGTATGGTCCTCGAGGAATTAATTCACTCTATTTTAAACTCGACATTTTTAGCAGACCAACTCACACGTCGTATTTAACATTAACTCCAAGTTTGAGCCTGAAAACTCTCAGTTCCCGATTACATCATTATTTCTGCCACCTGCACATTTCGCGGCGCAAACCCACCGCGTTTCTTAGAGCGCGAGGCAACAGGAATTTCCCATTATTAGAGCGATCGATCGTACCAACGCGTGCATTAAGAATATTAGCGCAATGCCTTTTAAATTATCTCAAATAGCCAGCTGGAAGTACGAATTCGCAGTTAATACGATCACTAGTCGCACATTCCTGTCTCTATTACCTTCATGGCTATATTACTCCAAATCCTTCATCCGCGCCTTTATCGAGAATAATTCACAAAGACGCGATTCTCGTTTGGAAAACGCGCGCGATTCCACGCATCGCAAGCTTAATGAGACCTCCAGTAAAATTAGTCACCAAACACGATCAATCTCTGGTTCTCGTAATCCTCCGTTTTTTATCCTTTCGAAATCCCACAGTCGATGGAAGAGGCTTCTTTCTCAAGTCGCGTGTGACACTGACACCATTAATCCCCATTTGGGAAACCTTTAATAGCCCGCGACGTTCCTATTCGACGATGGGCAGGAAATGGAAAATGATCGTCCTTCCCTTTCGCGTGGCTCGCGCACGCTTCGGAGTTTCCCAACCGCGCTCGAACGCGATCGACGCGCTTAACGAAGGACGTAACGGCGAGTAATCGGATTCCTTTGTGGACGTGCATTGCGAGGGAACTCCTGGTGCACGCACGAGCGAGCGAGGAAACGACGGGGGTGGACGTCGTTACGGATTACGAAATTCCAACGCTTTCCAAGGGATTTCCCGCCTGGCGGCAAACGAACGTCCATTAACTCGTTTAACTTCTGTGGCAGTACTGCAATTTAACGGGGGACGCCAACGTTTCTTTTCCTGTCGCTTCGCGTAATGGCGACAGGTAGAAATTGGAGGTTCGATACAATGTTGCGGGGTTGTAGGTAATGGAGACTTCGTTGGGGAAAAATTCGGGATATTAGGCGCGTGGACATTAGCTCTCTATGGGATAATTATACGACTTGCAGGACATTTACTTTGGTATCTTAGATTGATGGTGCTGCCAATCAGCATCGGTATTATTATTGGTTATTTGCGAGACGTTGTATAATTAAGATGTTTACGTCATCCTGGGAAAAAATGAAGTTATTTGGTCAAATATCTATATACTAGCATGCAACCTGAAAGTTATACGGATCCATAGAGGATTAGATCGCTTTGAAGAGACGTCTGTTTATCTAAGAAAAATATCTTAAATCATTAGAGAACGTCATGAATCTTCATACACGTCTTTGTTCCTCAGCTCTTTTTTTAAAATCTCCTATATACTTTAAATAATACCAAATTATACCACAGAGCTATAAAGCGTGGAAAAAAAATCGTTCTGTTTTTTCGCTGGATCAAAACTCGAAAATCCATAATATTCCGTAATGGTCATTTAAAATATTCTCCTCGATTCCAAGGCAGTGCGAGAGTTGGTGGGATTGAGTTCGCGTGGATAATATCGATGATCAGCGACAGGCACGAAAGGCGGCCCTTGCACTTTGCACCGGCCTCAGTGCCTTATTAGGTACAGAGCGACTTCGAAAAAAGGCGGGATAATGTATACGGGCGCGCACAGGATATTGCACAAGCTCGATCATGAGCTTGATCGGGACCAACGATAAATAACGGCCGCGTACGCAACTTCGTTGATTGCGATTAAAACTGCGCACTGCCGGGCTTTGCAATGGTCGCACGTAAGTGCGTTATGAATCACTTGCAGCTCTGATCGAATCTGCATTTTTCGATTTCCCGATTTGCCACGCAAACTAGTTCTCCGCCTCTCTTTTTCTCACACTATCGTATAATATAACGTGACTCCAGAGGTGCATAATGCAATATATTTGTCAGGAATCGATGGTGCGAAATCGAATTAGAGGATTTAGATTGAACAGTTGCTTGATGAAGGAAAAACATAAAGAAGGCGAGCAAAGCAAGCTTTATAATAATCGAAGCCTTCGAACGACCATTCATAATTCTTCTAATCAAACTTGATTATAAAAGTGTGCATACAAAAAAAAGATCGAAGGATATTCCTTTTTGCTGCGCGTTATGCAGCGGAAGCTGATGCTAATGATCGATCTTTCGGACACGCGAAGATTTCCTTGGCGAAGGAAAAGAAAGAAGAAAGGAAAGGAGCAAGGCGAGTTTCACGATGATCGAAGCCTTCGAACGACCATTCATGATTCTTCTAATCAAACTTGATCTTAAAAGTGCATCGAAAAAAAGATATCGAAGGATATTCCTTTTGCCAACTTGCTGCGCGGCGGAAGCTGATGCCGATGATCGATCTTGCGGACACGCGAGAGAGATGGGGATCGAAGGAACCTGTTGCAAAGTAGGAGAATGTTGGCGGAACCGTGAAAATCGCGTCTTTGCTCGACGATCGCCGATCGAGTCTTGGATCTCGTCAAAACTCGCGCGAGCGTGGCGCCGCGTCGTTTCAGATACAAACCGGGCGATTACGCAAGGCCTCGCTTCGGGATCGATGGAAAGCAAAAATGTAAGCGACTTTCTCTATGAAATAGCTCGTCGTCCATTTGCCAGCTCACTTATGCAAGCAGCGCTCTTGGCACGCGATACTTCCAGGGGCACACCTGGCGAGCTCCTGAAATTTTGCGCCTCCCGCTTTTCATCCTCGTCTCGAAGATGCTGGGCTTTTTCAAGGCATCCGCGATTCCGTGAGAAAAAAATCAAGGATTCTGAATACCTTGAAACATTAAAGATCACGCTTGAAATGTGTTCGATTTTTATTTTGGAAAAGAATCCAGAGTTCTGAACGTCCAATTATTAAAGGTTTCACTCGAAGCATTCCTTTTTAATCTTGAAGAGAAATCCAGGATTATGAATATCTTGAAACATTTCAAGTTTCTCCTGAAACGAGTGTTTTTCTTCTGAATTGAAAAAAAAGCACAGGATTCTGAAAGCCATTGGAACGTTTACAGAGGGAGTCAATGGTCTGTTTATTTCTATAAAAAGTTGCACACCTTTACAGCCGTGTACCTTTTAAGATTTTTATAGAATTTTACTGTGAGGCTTAGAATCTTACAGTGGTCCATTGACATTTCTTCCTTGTTCCTTCTCTATTTACAGATATATGCGGTGTCCTAAATATGTTTAGAAAGTAACCAGTAATTCCAGTCTAAAATACAATCCCACTTTTCCAATAAAAGTTCCACAGACGAACCTTGCATTCGCATCGCTCACGAATGATGTATAAAATAATTTTTTTGCTGTCATAAAAAGATCCACGATCCCCAATTTTAGCGCTAAAAAATCGAAGAGCGCCAGCAGAACATCGAGGACAAACCTCGAAACGTCCACAATCCTCGTTTGCATCAAGCATAAAGCACGCGCAGTATAAATAACTCGGTCGACTTTAGGAACGTGTACAATTACAATAACTTTCACATTTTATTTGCTCGTTTAGCTTGACGCAAGAAGCGAGCAAGGCGCAGTAGGGTTGGCAAAATTGAAAGTAAACGCGAGTACTGCTGCATATGACGTTCCCTTACGTTCCATATGGATCAGGTAAAAGGTGACTGAGAAAAATCCAAACAGCGGGACGTGACATTCTACGAATCCGAGAAATATACTGTCCACACACTTCGAAGAACCGCGCGTTTTTTTCAGCGCACGGACATTCGAAGCAAGGAGATAAATAGCCTAGCGCGGAAAACGTGTTCAATAATGGATAGGAATATGTCTATATGGGATAAATATTTATATAGAAATAGGATAAAAATTGATGCTCGCTAAGAGCACTGCCTATTAAACTCATGGATAGGAATATTTGGAAATTTGATCTCGATCCGCGAATTGGCATAAATCCCAGATATAATCAAAGTTGCTTAAGCAGGGCGATGAGGCGCTTAGTGAACGATTAAAACGTCGTTTCGCTGAGATTCGTGTATCGAAGGCCTGCGAACGAATAAGCGAAGTCATTGAACGATCACGCTGCGTGAAAAGGTATTCTTAATTAATCCCGTGGCGTGAGCGAATTAATTTCGTTATGCGTAAAACAGGAGGAAAACGTTCACCTTGTATAATTTAAACGGTAAACGAAGTGCAAGTGTAAGCTTCACGGACTGAAAATCGCTCTCTTGCCGGCCTTCAACGTTCGCTCGTGAAAAGGAAAGACCAGCTTCCGGATGTGCGCTAATCAGAACTCCACGGCTTCTTCTCATTATTTCCGTTCGCACAGACCTGAGCTACATTTCAGTCGTGCTCCAGAAAGAGTCCGATAAACACCGCATTCCATTAATTCCAGTGGATAACGAAGTTTCTAATGGCGCATAATGCGCTTTGATTATTTCACTCTGTGGATTCTATTAGTAAATGTAATTGACATTTATCTCATTATATAATTGGCATTTATCTCATTTATATTTCATTCGACGCGCGACAGACGCTTCTTTCTATCAATCTTGAGTGACCGCTTAGCAACACTTTGTAATACCTGTACGCGACTAATGTTTCGCTTCGTTTATTCGACATGTTTATAATTTATCAGCATGTTAAGGAATATCCAAGACACGTGCCAAGCACTTCTTACAATTACGCTTCATAATTCATTACCAATGTTTTACTATATTAACTTTACTCGTCGATAGAGTTCATATTTCAATTTAATCAACATCCCAAGAAATTCCTAAGACAAATACTTCTCTCGATCGCTCCCTGGTAAGCTCAATAAACAACCAATCCTTAGTAACGCTTGTCTTTATAATTCCTGCGCGATACTTTATCGAATCATTAACCAATCACTTAGCACCTGCATAAAGTCCACATTGAAAATCGATTAACATCCTCAGGAGTTTCTCAGCTCTCTTTGCGGGCCCGAGGCCGAGCAACTTCCGCGTTTCTAACGTTCGAGAAACCAATCGTTATTATCGGAGCGTCCAGAGGTAATCGCCGACTACCGAATCCGCCACGGGGATTGTTTTCCACTCCGCTCAACTGAGCGCCCGTAAAATCGGCGATCGTCGCCGTGCGTCGAGCGACTTTCGTCGCTTCTTGCTCGAGATCCTTCGGTTTTGCCCGCAGGGCCGCTCGCTCGCGACGGGAGTGAAACCGCGCCGCGAGAAGAAACCCGCCATTATCCGACGATAATGGCGAGCAATTAGCGGAAAGGTCTTAATCGCGAGGTAATGACTCAAAGGACGATCGGCGATTCTGGCTCGAACCGAGTATCCATTCGCTCAATTTGTATTTTAATCCTGTATCTGGTCTCGTGGAGTTTTATTCTGGTGGAATACTTCGATATTCGTATGTAATAGTAATAACGTGGGTTGAATAATTGAATGGTTAATAAATTACGAATTGAAATGAAGTTGATATTGGAAAATCGTGGAGTTTAAGGCGGTGAGTTAAATTGTGTTTAAGAAAAATGGCGTGGAGAAAGATTGGGGTAACTGGAGCGGGTCATGATAATTTCATACTTCGTAATTTAGTAATTATGCAGTTCATAATTTAGTAAGTTGATTATTTGAATCACGCAGCAGTGATGAGAATTATTAATATTCCACGGGAAAATGTCGACGTGGTCGAAGGGACACTTGTTTGAATAATATCAAGTAATGTTTCTGGCGTATTCTTCGAGGTATTTAACCATTGTTTATATAATATTCTGGAAAAATCAGTAACGTAATTGGGATTGCACAATTCATTAATTCACGTTTGCGGCTTACGTAGGGACGTTGCTTGCGGTCGTTACATGAGCACAGTGGTCTTTAGTTCGGGCAATCGATCAGTCCTCGATTAATGAGTCCGTAAGCATAGATCGTGGCTTGGAAAATACGCGATGTGTGTAAATTAAACGGTGCATGTGTCGCGCGTACTTCAAATAATTGTAGAAACGAAAGTGAGGATAATGTGTCTCTTCATTGAGCTAAACTATCGATCAAGTTCTTTCTGATATGATAAAGGCAAATAATTCATAATCATAGGATAATCATAATCATAATCGAGAATAGATCTCGAAATGCACCAGCAATAGTCTCTTCGTTATCCACGTTTTACGCCAACGAACACGTCGGTTCGAGCAATTTTACTCGCAAAAAGCGCCTAACAGCGCGAAAGCGTTCACGCTTCGCATATCCCGTGGAAAACCTCGATTCTTACCTGTATTCCGTAAATTTCAAAGGAGCCACGAGGAAAAAGAAAATTACGCGGGACAACAAAAACAGTGCAGACCACGCACCGTAGACTATTGCGAAATTGCTATCGCATCTCGATTCACGATTCGATGAAGTTCGAAAGCAAAAAATAAAAAATTGGGCTCGAAAATGTACGAAGATTGTCCCCCAGATTTATAAGTTTTATCTTTGTCTTTCTGATTAATTGAGCGTCGCTTGAAAACAGTCGAAGAAATTAATTCAAGATCTAAGAATCGAAACCTTAATTCTCCTCGCATAATACAGCTGATAATGTTTAAGGATCGAAAACCTTTCTTCTTTAACTATTTTTCCTTTTTAATTCTCAAATAATTATTTTATTCTCAAATCTTGTCCCTCTTTCACGCATTTTTATATTATCCACTTTTACACCTCGTCGTTTGTACTACTATTTGTACTCGATATATCATAAACTATTATCCCCAAGTCGTACAAAAGCTACATCCGTATTGATACACCAAACAACCTGCCTCCCAACTTCAATTTCCAAAGAATTTCGCAGAATTCCAAAGCACAAGGTACTTCATCTCATTAATTAACCAGTCTCCCCCATCAACATATCGATCAGTTATCCAAAAACTCAACACGTCCAGCCGCGATAAATCCGTTCTCCTGAATTTTTCCAGCGCCTGGCAGCAACGAGCGAGCGCATCGTCAACTTCAAGGCGCGGCTGATCACTTCCATCATCTAAATCCCCCCACGAGGAACAGGATGAGGAAGTACAAGAAGCGGTTCGGTGGTCCCGAGAGGGAGCACGCCGGAACCATTGTCGAGCAGCAGCTGCCAGAGGAGCACGGGTACGACGTTGGCAACGAGTCCCACAGAGGCGTTGCCCCCTTGTCCCCGGGATCCTGAATATCTCGTCGATGGTCGTCGTTAATCTTCCTCGAAGACACCAAGGAAACTCACTCTCCCCCAGGTCGCCAAACTGCGCGATCCAAGTCCCCCAACACCAGGTTGCTCGTCCTGACCCTGGAAGCCGAAAGGCGACGATCGATTCCGTCCCGATCGTTCGTCCTGTCCTCCCTCTTCTCTCTTCGCTCTGTCCGCCCCCTCCCCCGCCCCCCCCCACCACCCCCCACACACACACTTTGCCACCCCTGAAGCACCGCGGGAAACGTCCTATTTTCCATAGTCGACTAGGTTAACGATAGAGTTAATTAAATGGCACCTCGTTGAGGCGACGCGCGAGGTCCGAGGCGCGAATCTTGCGGAGAGACTTGGGCCATTGGCTTCGCAGCCCCTCGGAGGCGGAGTGTATAGAATGCAGGCTTTCGAGTGTAGAGAATGGAAGAAAGAGAGAGAGAGAGAGAGAGAGAGAGAGAGAGAGAGAGAGAGAGCTTTGTGAGCTCGGAAGTTCCATGGAGTCATTGGGTTCGATAAATAAGTTCTGAGTAAGTTCTCTGATAAGCTTGATATATACACGCAATTCTGTTTTTAGACGATTTTGATTTAAGACGAATTAGGAAATGTATTTTATTCTCTCTTTACACGACTTATCTTGAGTTTTTTACTTTTATGTTTATCAGTGAAACATTGGAAACGTTTTTTCAGACGAATTTTTTTATACGTGTTCTACGGGAATTTGTCTAACGTGTAAAAACAGAAGGATTTATGTATATATTACTCTTGTTAAGAGAAATTATTTAGATATATTCTTTAAACAAACGTTTGCAGTGGAAATTGTCGAGGAGAAAGCCGTCAGGCGCGAAGCGTGTAAACGCGTCTCTGAGAATGAAAACGGAACCGTCGATAAAAATCGAGTCGTCGTCGAAGACCGTAGCGCGCGGAGGTGCAGCGGGTATAGTTCTCTGAAAGTTCACACCGGAAGTGACCCAAGGAAGGGCCGTAAAACCGTACATAAACGAAAAACGAAGAAAATCTCCAGGAACAATGAAATCCTATCGTTACCAGAATTATTCGCGCGCGACAAAGGAACAAATGTCCTCCCTCAAAGACTTTCATCGGTTAAAAAAAGTCTCGAAAATTCACTTCAGACATCGAATCGTAAAAGATCCTAAAAGATCGTAATCGAATTGTGCAAAAAAGTGAAGAAACAATGTCCAGGACACGAAGTACGACGATTTTCCTTCTTGGAGCGCGAAGTAAAATCGTCCAAAGTCGACGAACGCGCGCCATTGCCGAGGGGCTGACAGATTGCTCAAGCGAATCGCGCGCGAAAACGTGAAAAGAAAAAAATTACTTTGTACATAGCCCCAGCCCGTACTGCAGCAGTGCCCCAGGTATCGATTGTTCTTCACCCCCCCTTTTTCTCCCTCTCTTTGTTTTTCAGCCCCCTGTACAATTAATCTCCGCCTCCCCGTATCTCCTTGTCTGTTCCTTGTATTTTTGAAAGGGCTGTTCGCGCGTCGAGAGCCGCGGTGAAATCCCTGTCGTCCTGCCATCGGTTAGCAGGTTTCTGGAGGATCCGGTATGGGCAAATTTTCGAGAGGCTTCACCGCACTCGACGGTTCAACAACGAGCTCCCCTTCTCGGACCTTCCAGGCTTGGGAAGATCCGATAAGGCGACCCTTGGCCATCGATAGTAAGTCGCCATGAGACGTAACGTGGTTCCAATCGTGCTCGAATCGAGTTCCTCGAGCATTATTTCTCTATGTAAATCGCCCCTGTTGTTTTGTAGTGTAAATAAATATTATTGTAATAAAGGAGCTTGTCACTTTCATGAACCCGCTGTGATCCACGAATGGCTTCCTGTGAATACGCTCCTGATTAGTTTCCAGGATTATTTGTACCTTGCGATTCTCCTGCAAATTTCCACGATTGTTCATACCTTGTGGTCCTTACGGTCGAGGTTGGAATTCGAAGAACTGGAGTACTGCTCCCTGGATCGTTGGAAATGGTGTTTTATTAAATTAAAGCTCATCGAGAAAAATACCAACAAGGCTACGGAGCGTAGCGCGATTTGCTCTACATCCATGCCGATCACGATTGCATTATCAGTTCGAGGGGTTTCCTCGATGATATCGAGGCGATCGGTTGTTCGTTTAGCAAAAATAGACAGCGGAGGCGAGTCCTCCTCGCTCGATATACGTACGTACGAATAAATACTTTTGCTCGAAGCGGGATACATCCTTAGGCGTTAATACACATTACGATACGACAGCGGCACGATTACAATCTGCATTTCGAAGCTTTTAACCGATTTAGGCTATCCTTGTCGCGCACGAAAAATCGCTCGCAGTGTCGAAGTAGTATTTGAAGGATCTTGGAGGACAACAGAGGAACGCGGTTGAAAGAAATTTGATTTGGGATAATTGTGACCTTATAATAGGTATGTAATAGGTTCGCGATATACAAGCACACTTAAGTTTAACACCAGAACTACCAAACCAGTTAAAATGACTTGCCAATCGTTTCTATAAAAAAAAATCGTAGTACTTTATAACGATGTATTTTTTTTAGATTTTCCATGATTCTCACGCAGTATTTAGATCATCATTTTGATTTACTCAAATTTCCTTTTGTTCTCCCCTTTTTTTTAAAGATGTATGTGGTGTTCTAAATATGCCCAGAAAGTAGTTCTAGTGTTAACACGATTTGTTTCGTGTGTTTTTGTTTAGCGGTGGCCAGTAAAAGAGTTTTGTTCGATTAACGCATTCAGAACGTATTGTTAACTTATGTAAATTAACGGAGTAAATTCACGCCTGTGTGCTAAGCAAACAGAGACCGCAGCGACTTTGGTTGTAGACGAAAATGCAACGACGAATGCGGAAACCGAGTAGTACACGATTTTTATAAAATCCTTGACAAGATATGAACGACGACATAATAGTGTCTCTGTATGTGCTTAGGATATATATATATATTTTTTTTAATATCCATAAGACACGAATAATGATGAGTAAATCACTTCTGTTCGACGTTACGAAATTCTCGTTTGCATATATATATATTTAATTCTCACTCGAATTTAGGTATTATATTAACTTTCCTTTTCATCATCTTGTATACGTATAGTGTACTTACTTATATTGGCACGCAAAGCCTAATTAGAAAGCCTCTTTCGATCGATCCACGATTCAATTGACTTCTATACTCGAAGGAGTATTCGCTCAAATAAAGCTCCATAAAAATTCGTATACTTAATTCAAATCGGGTATCAAAAAAAAATACTATAAAAAAGGTGCTATATTATTGACATTTCACTTTCGAAAGCTGATAGCTGCGCTAGCAGGTCGCGCGAGTGTTCATTTGCTTTTCTCGAATCAACTTGAATCCATCGCATCATTTTCGATCTTCTTTTTTATCAACTCCCAATAAAAACCGCTAAGGTAATTCAGATGAAGATCTACTACTCAAGGTAAATTCACAATCATCCGAGCTAGGGTATACGGAAGATGGAAAATTCCTTCGCAATGTGAAAAATCCCCCGGGAAATAGTGAGAGTAGTTTAACACTAAACCCAACCAGTCACTCTGCGCATAACCAAATATAAGTATACATCCTTATATATAACACACATATCCTTGAAGAAATGGATAATAATTATAACCATAGAATAATTCAGACTCGCGATAAAATCATACGAAATGTCAAATAAAAATACTCATTTAAACAGCACAGTAACTTCTCCAAGGAACCACTGATCCTTCATTTTGACCGCTTTATCAGGTTTAGTGTTAAACTCAGGCGTTTCTCACAGAAGTCCAGGCTACCATCTACACAACGTGGGTCTCACAATTCTCTGCTTCCATTCCTACTACCGCTCTCGATAATCGCCATGGACATCGATCAGTTCCAAAACACGATGAACGACATTCGTGGGTTCACTGCAGGTCCCCGTTTTTCTTCGAGCTCCTCGAGGATGGCGCCAGGTTCTCATCGCTCGCGGCCACGTTTCGTGGATCGATGAAAACCTCTCCGTCGCAGGAACCCCAACGATACAGCTATGGCGGCGACTTCAGAGGCGACTCCTGCTCGTCCGGAACACCGACGTAGACTGGATCGCCGAGTCGCACAACACCGCTCGACCCTCGTAATCCAAGGTGTATACCCATCACAGGACTCTGGCCAGTGTAACGGCGCAGCTCAGGGTCCTGTATTTGCCTGTAACTGAAAAATATACCAGGTCGAAGTTAGTGGAGAGCCTTTTGACCGAATTTGGTGATCCACGATTTTTATTATTTTGTTTGTATTTTCTAAAAATATTTTTTTTATTTTATATTTTATTTTAAAATGTATACGCGTGTCAATTGGGTGTATATATGTGTTAATTGGAAATTAGGAATTCGATGTTGAGGAATTAAAAAATGATATTTATGTATACAGTTTAGGGTGTACTTTTATATAAATAAGAAATGGTGTTAAGTAGCTGTTTTGTTGTACAGAAATGTGGTGTTGTATATACATAACTTTTTGTTATACGATTGCTAAATAACTGAGTCGAAGCAAGGAATTTTTTCTCGTTTTTTACTAGGTTTATTTTTTTTTAAGGCGAAAAAAGGGTAGGGTTTATCCCCGAATGGGTTATTGCAAAATCGTGTAATACAGTAGTGCGTAAACGAAGTGTAAAAAGTGGAGTGTATTTCCAAAGAAAATATCGAAATGTAACATTCTCAAGAATTAATTATAGAGACAGGGAATTTTTACTTTATTTAAATATGACTTAATTATTATTTTCAATCTTTGAGCGTGAATTTTTGATATTTATTATGGATAGACTTTATTTAACTTTTGTACCAATTGAATCAGGATCCAGTTTACATTCTACTTTGCCTTACCTTTTCAAAGTTTTCAAGGGCTCCGCCTTCGGACTTTTCTGCCCAGTCTCCGGATTCACGGTTACAAGGATACACCTTGTGCAAGGCTTCACATTCCTCAGGATCACGTCTCCTATCTTGATCCAATCCCAAGTGTCCTCCTCGTAGGCCGTGGCGCCCTTGACGACGAAATTCATCCGGAAGTTCTGAGCCGTGACAGGTTCTTCCAGGCGGTTGTTAAGCTCGGTTACTGAGGCCTCGTTTAACAGGGTGTAACTCGTGGCGTCAGGATAAGCGCCCTGAGTAAAAAAAAACGTCGAATACAATTACTTCCAAATTTATGATTTAACAATAAATTTATGATTATATACATATATATATGATTTGCGAGAAAAGATAAATTTAGGATTTACGAGAAAAGTTACTTAAAGTAATTCGAAAAAGCTACTCAAGAGTAACTTACACTGTCCTCGCGGACGATCAGAGGGAAGGCCTTGTTCTTCGTCCTCACGTCCCTGGCGGCACGTTCCAGGGGATAGTAGACGAGTCTGAGGCCAGTGTCTTCCTGAAGGAGAAAACGGGACAGCCACCTGGCAGGTTCTTCGCCGCAGTCGTAGGCGGGCACGGCTTGTCCCCAAACCGCAGCCCTGAAGCCCTTTCCACGGAGGCGGGACAGGTCGACGGATACGGACAGCATCCCTGGTGCGTTCAGTGTCAAGGTCGAGTCGGTTATACTGGGTGACACCTTGAAACAGGAGATTTTTGTGTATTTTTCTGTAAGATTTTGGATACCAATTGCTAATTCTGCATGGAATATATATTTTTTTTATATATTTTTTTAAATGTTGCTTAATATTTTTTAATATTGTTTTTTGAGATAGGTTCTGAATCGATAGAAGAGTGTACTTGTAATTCTGTGTATGTATGTAGATGTATAATTGTAGATATGTAAATCGAATCTTGGATTTGTAGTTGTGTATTGTAGATATTTAGCATATGTATATAGCTATATAGCTCCATGTATTAATTATGCTTATCTCTATGCGTATACCAATAGCTGCATTAGCACATCAGCATTCATAATCTTCTACGACAAATCAACTTTAATCAACGATGTATTTTCCATTTCATTGGATGACCTTTCGCTATCACTCCAGCAGCTTCATTAATCAGCGCTCATAAACCTTATCATCAAAAAAAAACCGAACCAAGTGCGATTTGAGAACCGAAAATATTTTCTTCCCAACCCGATGTACGTACATAAAAAATGATCCAAATGATAATCCGAATCTCTCTTCACAGCAGCACTCTAATCAAATGATAGTTTGCGTTTAATGTAGGTTCCATCCCAATTTCGTTAAATAATACTCTTAGCAACGAATTCAACAAACACAGAAGTTACCAACGGATTAAATCGAGTTTAATATGCGTAACCACCTGAATGAACGCTGATCCTTCGAAGGATACTCCCGGTAATTTAATTTCCGCTGACGTCATTTCTGCAATTCAAGACCAACGCGGTAATTTTGTTTCCAGCAATTTAATTCCTGGTAACGAGGCTCGTTATATCTTTTAAGTGGAATATTAAATGGGTACGAAATGACTTTCTTTTACGAACCTCCGTCAGTGGGGATTTAGTTCCGGGTAATGATAATTCATATTATATGGTGCCTGTGCAGGAACTTCGGTCGATCAGAAACGTTCTACGAGGGTGAACCGGGACTTAACTACCCGTGAAGACAAGGCAAAGGAAAGAATAGCTGGACGATCGCGATTAACATATGTGTACACCGATCGTCTGCTCGGATCTACGTTCATCGACTTTCACATTAATCCCTCCATTAATTCAACGGAGCGCAAGTCAGTTCCGTGTACATTTTTGCACGCGTAAAAACGATACGCGTTCGCTTACTCGCAGGAGTTACAGAATTCAATGTTGATGTGAATATCAGTTTAGGAAACGTGTCGATTAAACCTTGGTATATCGTGTAAATGATGGATGAAATATAAACGCAATTATTTCCACGTACAATTTATATTCAGAATCAACTACTTCGTCTACGTAAGGTACATAAATTCCACGATATCTATCTTCCAAATCGATTTGTTAATCGCGTTTTATACTGTGATACAGATCTGTACCCCAGCCAAGTATGTCTCGACAACTGCGTATTTCAATTCAAAATCACCTTGCTGACACAGTAACACGAATTTCTAAAATCCGTATCAGATCAATCAAACCACACCCCAATCGAATATCTCTCGTCAACTCGTATTTCGATTAAAAATCAAAATACCCAATAACAATGTACATCTGTTAAAGATCCAGAAATTTAAAAAAATAATTAAGAAACGATTTCTAGAAGTTACTGAAACATCGATTAAATCAAATCCCAGCTATAGATCTCTCATCGACCCTTATCTTAAGTCAGACTCACAATTACCGCGTAATAACGTATACTTATATCACGATATACGATTCACGTCATATGTATGACATCATATATATGCTATAACTTCCAAGAGGCCAGGCGAATCCTATCCTACCTGGACCATCCTCGGCATCTGTCTAGCCGTGACGAATTGCCCATCGAGATCGATGACCATGAGCGTCCTGTCCCTCAGCCAGCCTGACTTAAGCCCCAGCGGCGTGCATTCCATCGCCGTGACCCGAATTGGGCCCAGCGACTTAACCGGAAAAGTGACCAGGTCGCTGAGTTCCCCGACCTTTCGCCACTTAGAAGGCGGCCGCTCCCTCTGCCTCCTGGTCCACCACCACCAGAGGAAGAAAACCGCTGTGCCAGCGCCAACCGCGGCGGCGGAGATGTAACCCAGTCGCGTCTTGTCTGCGTCACATCGCGATATTAATCGGGACAACGAGATAAACGCGCTACCTCGATAGTCAATTATTCGTTCTTCACGCTTTATAGTAGAATCATGAAACGCTGTTCTGAAGTATGTAGATATGACTATTCGTGGAGGAAGAACGACTGGAGAAGAGAGATGAGCGAAAGATTGGATGATTAGTATTTGTTAGGATGGATGATGATATTTTTCTAGGATATCTGGAGTTGTGCATGCGAGGAGTTTGAACAGGGAATGAGAAGTAATTATTGTTTTGGTGCTTTTGGAGGTTCTGATGTGAAAATTCATGAACGCTTATCGGGACTGGGAATTAGTTAGACCGGAGAAGTTGGAAACTTACAGAATTATGCCAATGGAAATGAATGGTTGGCGCGAAGGATATTATCGTTGTTTATTCTTATCGTGGAAGATATTAGGAGCGTGTCATTTATTGTAATACTGGTGTTGTAAATTTAATGGGCACTTGTAATCATGTATATACGTTTACATGCAGTTTGAGCAGTAATATGAAGTTGCTTCCTCGTTTTTCGGGTCATTCTTCTTCTCCACGTCGATGCAGAAGCAGAAAGAAACGAGATCCTGAGCCGCGATCGAGCGTAAATCATAAAATAGCATAAAATATGATGAAACATAAAGACTTCTGCCTCCTCGTTTTTCCAATCATCCTTCTTCACCACTTCGATGCAGAGGAAGAAAGAAACGAGATCCTGAGCCGCGATCGAGCGTAAATCATAGCCGTCTTTATTATCGAATTTTATTAGTAACGGACCTTGGAAACTCGATGGAACGCAGAGGAGGTCGTCGAGCCGATAAACGAGAAGAAGTGTCCGCGGTGCAGAAGGAAACGTCGATGATTAGAAAACGTCGGTTAACGGTAGCCGACCGGTTCTCCGAATGACAAGAATCCTGCTCCTGCGGTCGCTCGAGCGGAAGCAAAGAAAAACCAGGAGTGACAACAGCGACGGGAGCGACGGATGATGAGCATTAATCACGGATGATAAGCATTAATCAGCGTGAAATCGTGGAAATATGAAACAAGGGGAAATGCGAGGACAGGTGCGAAAGGTGCACGCTTCTGCCACGCTAAAACTCTCCTCCGGGCGAGAAAGCGGGTCGAAAAGCGGTACGAGTTGTAAAACACTGTTTTTCTATCGCTATCTTAGACCATTGTTCGTTGGCATGTTCTAGGATTTAATCAAATAATAACTTCGATCTTAGCTAATACCTACTATATGAAACAATATATGTGAAGTATATATAATAAATAAAATAGTTGAATATATATGGACCGTTTATTTTGAAAGTGGTGTACCTAATACCTACAATATGAAAAAATATATGTATGTATATTTATCCAACTATGTATTATATATAATAATTATTCTTATTATATGATAATGAAGTAAGACTCTGTGCAAATTGTGGAATTATGCTGTGCCATTCTAATCATATTATCGAGGCGCGTTTTATATCACTGCCTTTCCTATGAATATCGATGACTTCTTATGACCAAGCTTCAGAAGGTAATGGCTGCGAATACAGATAGTGTAACAGCCTGTACACGTGTCTCGGAATTTTTAAGCACCCATAATTAACGGCGCGAGTAGATTATTATATAATTTGTGAACAAATACGCAGAACAAAGTGCGTATTCCAACCAACGGTTAATTCTCGCGCGAGCAACGTTCGACGGTATCGCGTATACAAACAGCCAGGTTTTTGCTGGCGTTGTCAGACCTCTAATGACGACGGTTAATTTGAGCGGTCAGTGGTTAAGCGATAACGCATGTACGTCGTATAGCTGGCCATCAATTTTGGCGATAGGCATCTCCAAGGGAGGTTCGCCAACCCTTGGCGCAATCAATACCACGGAAAAACGGTCGTCGCTCCCGCGCGAACCACTCGAGGTAAATTCCTCTGAAAAGTAGCACGATCGTGCGAATAGGCGGAGGTGTTTGTAGTCCTAGCTGTCGATAGCCGCGATATCTGTGTCGCTAAAGATAAACGCCACGACTGTATATCGCAAACTGAAACGGAAAAAGACGATGAGGCTGCAGAATTACACGCTGGAAGTTATCTACGCGACTATTTTCTTTTTTTTTTTTTTTGCGAGAAACGAGGGATGAATGAGAAGTGAAATTCACGCCTTCCGGGAAATATGTAAGATATGGCAATTATGAGAAAAGGAAAATTTGTTTCGCGGGGAAAGGTAACGTGGGAAGGGGCACGATATTATTATTGAATTACAAGGCGCGCTCCTTCGACAATTCATCGGGATTTTCTATCTTGCGCTTTCTCATCGAAGTACTCGTTTCGCATGAAATTATCGTGCCCTCGAAAAATGGTTAATCGAGCGGGACAACGATAAATCTTTATTTTGGTCTCGCGCTGAATTTATCGTGTTCAATTATCAATTACTCCGAAGAACGATGTATCGCTCGAAATTAATGAATCGTACGATCGACGTATTTGCAAAAGCGAAACTTTAACTAAGATGATAAAAAAAATAATATTTCTAATTTACAAGCTATCAAATACTAGTCGAGGATACATAATACGAAAATCCAGAGACTCAAAGCGATCCTCCAAAATACACTGCAAAATATCCTTATCCTCTTTCGAACTACCTTTCCACGAGGCAAGGTTCACTACCAAACGAATAATACTCCTCCAAAGATCCCAACCAAAACTCCCAACGCTCCAATAACACAGAAAATCCCATAATTACCCAACGACAATCGCCATATTCCGTATCATCGGACTTAACATCCAGGCACAAACAAACGTTACGTCACTGCGCTCACACCGAGCTCTACCTATAAAATACACTACAGCAGCTCCAAGAATTCCACTTTGCAACCTCAAGAAGCGCGTACATCCATCGACGATCGCGCCTTCGCAACCCAGCAGAACGTCGTCGTGCTGTCAAAATCCAGCTCCTATCCAAACCCAGAGGATCGATAGCGCGAGGGGCCACAGAAAAAAAAAAACGCGTGCGAATTAGGCGCGGATCCACGCATATTTACCCATAATCATCGCCAAGGCCGTCTTCGATGGAGATCCCTCGGAGGTACGAGAATCGCTGGTGCGATCGGCTTTCCTCGCTGGACGCTCCGCGGAGAACTGAGGAGTTTAGCGAGCACGCCGTCTTCCTCGAAATGCACCGTTATCTATCCACGGCGCTATCTCCCTTCCCCATTGCAAGGAGGACCGGTGCTCGGTGCAGTCGGCAGAAATGCACGTGTGAAGAGGCATCGAACTGCGGGACTGGCATGGAAGGCAGCTTTCCACGGGCGTCTCCTCGTGCGAGGGGAGCGAGCGACATGCGCATCGAGGGCTTTCCTCTTCCCCACGGCGATCCGCGCCGGCGATAGAGCAAATTGTTGCTAGACGCGAAGGGTGGAACCTGGCGGCTGGTTTATCGCGCCGCGATATTCCGAGCGGTGCTATGAATAGTTTGAGGATGAGGGGAAAAAGTACGGAGGAATTCGACGATCCGCGCTGGCGATAGAGGGAATTGTTGCTGGAGCCGAAGGGTGGAACGCCGGTTTGTTGCACCGCGATATTCCGAGCGGTGCTATGAATGGTTTGAAGATGGAAAAAAAAAGGGATAGAGGAGTTGGAGGATTCGCCTTGGGGATAATGGAAACTGATACTGGGATGCTCTATATGTCACTATGAATATGAGGAGAATAATAATAAATGTAGTATAGAAGGTGTTAGACAGTAAACCATAGATTATAAGCGGGACAACTATTTCAGAATGTAACCTAAAATTATGAAATAGATGCTTCTTGTATGGAGGTTCTATTATACGCGAAGATCGAGCTGCTGAAAACTCGTCTTGCGGAGTATCGTTTCCAGCCTTGTTTTTACCGAGCGCAGACTCGTAATTACGGAGGAAAACAACGCCTCGATGTGCGTCATTGGAGATGCACTTCGCAGTTGTGCCAGAGATGGACGATCAAGGTTCTCCTGCACTTCTGGCGCAGTAATGAAGTTTCGAACGCGCCGCTCATAGCGATGCGCATGCGCCAGATGCTCGAGCCACAATCCTCCCTGCGATTAATTCTCGTGTGCCGCCTATATCCCTGGAAATTTTTATCGTGGCTCAGCGAGTGACTGTTTTGATGACTCCTAACCGCTCCCTATAAATTGACAGCTCAACGTGGAAGGACCCTCTGCCTACAGATGCGGAGTCCACGCGAAGGGACGAGGACATTTCAGCTGTAGATCGACGAGGAAAACAAGGAACGGAAAAGTGCTCGGTCATTTGTCCATTTAAATCAACGGATCAGCATCGAGGTATCTACGCCAGTATCGAGGTCAGTCCCCTTTTTCAAAGCATTACTCGCGTCTGGAGTTTGCTGGAGAAGGTTTCGCATAGCCCAGCCTTTTGCGCGTACGGAAAAGGTTAGGATTTTAGGTTTTACTTGAGAAAGTGATAGAGGAGGGCGGTGCATTATGGCGCGGAACAAACGACAATGAGAACCAGCCACACCTTTGCAATTTCAATTGCAGCAGCCACCATGCCGATCCTCTACAGCGTTGTGGCCCGTGGGCCAATCATACTGGCGAAGCACGCTGCGTGCGCGGGGAACTTCGAGGAGGTCACGGAGAAGTTCCTGGCGAAGATACCGCCGCAGAATAACAAGCTGACGTACTTTCAGGGGCCCTACCTTTTTCATTACATCTGCGAGAACAACATTGTTTACATGTGCATCAGCGACGATGTAAGTCCGGCGGTGCGTTGAAACGAAACCGTGATGTCCAGCACGTAGCTTTTACAGGATTTTCAACGAGCGAGGGCTTTCCTGTTTCTCAATGAGATCAAGAGGCGGTTTTTGGCGGTCTACGCGGACGGTGCTCAAACGGCGGTAGCCTACGCCATGAATACAGAATTTGGCAGAGTTCTGGCGAACGAAATGGTAAGAGGCGAAGAAGTCTCCCGATGGGTTTATCGATCTCTTATATCTGCTATATATTTAGAAACACTACAGCGAATCGACAGATATCGACAGGCTATCCAGAGTTCACGGAGAGCTGGATGAATTGAAGGATATCATGGTGAAAAACATTGACAATATAGCAATGCGCGGCGAGAAATTAGAACTACTTGTAAATAAAACCGAAAACCTGACTGCCAGCGTGAGTAATCTTCATCGGCGGTTCTTTGTGCGATATCGACTTACTGGCTAATTTTAAATTCTCTTCTTAGTCGGTCACCTTCAGGAAAACCAGTAGAAATTTGGCGCGCTCCCTGTTCTGGAAGAACATCAAGATCTATGTGATCGTTGGTGCGATTTTACTGGTGGGTAACCGTAAAAACTGTTTATTGAAATTTAACGAGAAGCTTGCACAGTGAATTGGGAAGACAATCTTATCTTAACAGGTTATTGTTTACGTCATTGTCTCACTATCTTGCGGAGGTCTGGCCTGGCCAAAGTGCGTTGGGAATTGAGGCGGCATACCGACGTGTACTTCCGTACACGCATAGCAACGATCAAGATTTATTCCGAAAAAATAAATTGGCACGGTGCTGAAACGGATATTAAAGGGGCCGGACAAATTCCAGCCCTGAATATTTTGTCTAAAGTATTTGTTAGTACTCGCTGTGAACAATACGATTTTCTTATAAGGAATGAATATACATATGTATATGTCTATATATATATATATATATATGAACTATAATACGATTACAGAATGTATGTATAGCTTTATGAACGTGCGTATCTATAATGCTTATATTAATATTATCACGTTGTTAAAGAAAAAAAGAGGAAGAAGAAGACGTCACCGATATTGTTTATACTTTCGAAGCGATGACCTTAACAGCGGCTAAGAAAACTGCGCCGCCATGCGTATATCATAGGATAGGCTTATTACATAAATAAAGTACACAATTCCCGTATTTACGAATGTGAACCCCCCTTTTCCACGCGTCCTTTTACGAGCAACAAGTGAGGATCCTTGGCACGGCGTTTGGCGTAAAAAAAGTTTTAATCACGTCAGAACGTCTGCGGTTCGCGCCAGTCATGATCCCCGATCTTAACGAAATTGCTTTGGTAATTTATCGGTCGCCAAATTGCTTCCACGCCATTAAGTCGGCTGGATTTCATCCGCGCCACGGTTTTTTCGTGTATTGCACGACCACCCTTACTTTCTACCCTTATTTCCCACCACTTACTCGCGCATGCTCCTCTGCTATTACATTCACTGAAGGGCCGTAACATTTTCAGAAAAAACCCCGTCGCTATACAAGTCGTGTAGAAGAAAATAAAGATCATATGAAAATCTATGGATATTTCACGATCTTGGAATTCATAAATAATAAGAATTAAATAAGATTACATTTATAAGTTACTCAAAAATAGTTCTGCTATGATAAAAAAATTAATATATATATAAATTGAAGATCATTATTTCTATCATATTACCAAAATAGAAGGAAATGATTATTAATAATACACGTGATCTTAATCTTCTTGTTTGCGTACTCGAAGTACACAGAGGATTTTTAAAAACGATTTAAATTTTGTTTTTAATTATTCTACTTCGTTATAACGTGATATTATCGAAACATTACGATCTCTCGTCGCTTCTTAAGTTATCGCGCGTGTCAAAAATAATACAACGTTTTCTCTCCTAAATAAATTTCACGCACACGATTATTCTTCTTTCGCAACAAACGGCAGGAGTACAAAGTCTACCGATAAACATACAGAACTTCGATATTGATTGTTAATTTACTATCGACGAATTCTTTGGACGATTTTAATTTTAAAAAACTTTTATGCTATACGAAACCAGTTTACAGCACGCCTGACACGATACCATTTCCAGTCTTACCTGCGGAAAACAAAGAAACAGCTCGCAGCGGTAATCGGCCAACTTGGAATATCCATGCGCATAATGGTCTCATTAAGCTGCTCTTATCTTTAATTCTCCTCGTTGCCTACTTCGTGCATTTCGCCTAGAGCGCATTGCTCAAAGTTTCGAGGCAGAAGGATGGCGCATTATCGTATAGCGAAATTCTGGAGATGATGGGTAGGATCGAGCCCTGAGGACCTTTGTATATGACTCCGGATTTCGATACTTGGAACAGCGATAGCTCCAGGACTCTGTTTCGTTTTCCTCGTTAATCACCTCAATTACCAGATTAATTATCGAATCGAAAAAAAACCCGATTAGGGTTATCTTTTTATTCCCTGCTTTTCTACTTGATGGATACAATTATGAGATATTTTGTACGCCAGTAGATATATATATA
>JBCFXI010001194.1:0-68349 GCA_038496175.1 Ampulex compressa
GAGAGCTGATATTGCAAGGCTTGTGTGTGAAAAAGTTCTATTAATTCTACACAGTAGTTTTTGGTTGGTGAAAAACGAAAAACAAAACGAAATGACTTTCCGAACAACCCAATACAAGAAAAAGAAACATATGATATCTGTTCCATGAATAAGATGGTGTGCGATGAGGATCTATCAAGGTCCTGAAATGATTGCTGTATACGAATTGAAGTGGACAGAAACGGCTAGGAAATAAATGTCATTTTAAAGTAAACCCCTCAATTTGTAAGTACATCTCTAAGCACGAGGATAAATTTGAGTCATGATTTAGTCATGAATAGAACTATACAAGTAGAACATATAAAAAAGCTGACGTTACTTTAACTTATACCAACTAGCATGCGAAGAGATAGTCGTCTTTTGTATATACGTTTGAAACATGCTGATACAGTGCACGAGTTCAATTTTATTCTTTATCCTTATTTTAGAGTTCTTGTTTAGAACACAAACTACATTGAACTTCTTGGAGCATATTTAAGGTAAAGGCACCAGTCATTGACAATGTGTCAGAAGCTGACCATCTTTTACTTAAACCTGAAGAATAAGCGCGATAGGTATATTACGGTATCTGCGGACACGATGCTCGTATATTGTCGCTTAGATATGGTTGTTTATCGTGACTACGGATGATTTAATGTTAGTAACAGCAGTTGTATTCCTCCATAACGCAATCTTCTTCGCGCTGTTCTTCAGAAAGCGTGCATAGTTGATGGTAAGTAATTTCTCAGCTTTTGATTTTTCCTGCCTGAAACTTCCACTGTTTTAATTCCTATTAAATTATACATTCATTGAACACATTGTTTCTCTCATTCCTATATCAAAAATAGTCGGAAGTTCAAAGAATATCTTTACACTTCAAGATTCACTATTTAATAAAAATTCAAGAAGTTATCATTATTTTTGCCAAAAATTTGTCTTAAGTGGTCAACTACTGGTGCCTTTACCTTACTGCGTGATATTTACAAATCGACTTTTTGCAGAATTGTATTAACGAAGGATTATTACCGATCAGACTGTAATAAGTGCAAAATTTAAAATTATGTGTATTTAGAACTTGATAATTAATTAATATAGAAACCAGTCAATATTTTTCCTAGGTAGCCTTTACTTGCAACTTTTCTCGATCACGTGCTCAAAAATCATTCATTTTCTTCGAAAAGTTTGGCGAATAACATGTGATAAATATGGTATAAATATATAATATAAAAAATGAACTGTGTAATAATTAATAATTAGTATGATTCGAATAAAACGATTAGCGAACAGTATCGCACGCGTTGAAATAGATTATTAAATATATATCTGATCTTTTAGATTAGTTTTAGTTCTATTAGCTCGGATTCCAATAAGAATAATAATAAATTAAAAAGTATTTATTCTAGGGCAGTAACAACGATATTCCATATCCACTAATTGCTCTATGATTTAATCGGGTATTTCATAAAATTTATAGACGATCGTGAAAAAAAAAAAACAAAAAAATTAACGAATACAGAAAAATGTATATTAATACCCTGGAATAGATCATTCTTAATTTATTGCTATATCATCAAACGTTTGAGAAATTTATCGTCACACATTATTTCATTCACGGTCTCTTTCAATCACCTTGCAGATAATCTTCTACATTTCCTAAAAAGTTTGACGGATACGACGAAAGGACGGCGATGGTCCTCCTGTCTTTCATTATCGGAGATTCGAGCGTGGACCTAGCATGATTCGCTTCTTTTAGAACTTTGACGGCCGAGAATAAAGAAGTAATTAACGAGGGTGGGTAAAAAGGAATTCGCGATTAATACGCGCGCGCTTCGACAACCCCGCAAAGCGTCCTACAAATTGCTATTCGCCAATCGTGTATCCCGTCGGCTCTTTCATCATTCATCGGTTCGTCAGTGGCTCACCAAGAAGCGAGTGTAAACGAAGACGATAGATCTCCATCCATCTGGAATATTTAGGTGGCCTCTGCGTGTCTGTATGCAATCCACAGAAGCATTGCTTTCGTATATTTCACTTGCGCCTTTCCATCTTAATGTATATTATTATCATGAAGCCAATCTTAATATCTGCAAATTGTATTAAAAACTGTGCACAATAAATAACGTGATTAACTATTGAAATTGAATAAAAATTAAATAACTAATACAATTTTGCAAAGTAGAAGTAAGTTATGGAATGTGACAAAATATGGTCGACGTGTAATGATCGAGAGTACTTTGACATTTAGGTTATGTGGGGGGGGGGGGGATTCAGATGCGTGTGAAAAACAATGAGAGACGTAGGAAGAAAATTACTGGATAGCCAAAATGTATATGTAAAAATAAAGCAATTTCTGTGTCAATTGACTTTCAATCGTCGAATTGCTCGATTTGTCCGCACTCGCTGGATCCTTATTTTCCACTAAAAATGCGTAGTGAATCCCAACGTACTAGAAGCAGATAAAAACCATTAATAAATAAAATGATCATTGATTCTATATACAACTGATCAGTTTTGCGACATTACTCGGGAGAAAAGATAAAAGAGCAAGGCTCGATAATTTTTTTATACGTAGATCACTCTGATATCTAACATTTAATCTTGCTAACGCAACTGTTAAAAAAAAAAGAATTTGTTTCTATGATCGCGCGTGACGGACAGTTGAAGAAGGCGAAACGAGTGGTTTTGCGTGCTGATGCGTGGAATTCACACTCGAAGCTGAATATCCGTCAGAGGCTGGAGAACCCAGCAATGAAAACCGCAGTGGGTTCCATTCTAACCCGATAAACCAAGCTAGGGGCGGATTTACAATGTCGCAAATGTCGCGATTACGAGCGGCCGCAAAATGGAGGCGGAACGAATTGTACCACTCAGTTCAGGTCATAGATGTTAGCTACATTAAATTCTGTATTAGTTTTTACGACTTATGAGATCCTTTCATTCGAGGTTACTTATAATTAACACTCTATAAGAATGTATCACATACTAATTATGTTAAAAATGAAGAAACAAGGGAAGTAATCGCTATTAGCAAAGGAAGTATAATATCGTCTTTGTAGAGTATGAGATGGAAGTACTGACAGTAAACACAAGCGATTCGTTTAACCACTTCGTTCTCGCGGACGTGTTATGTCGCGACGACGAAACTGTTTTAATAAGCTCACAGACGTGTTATCGCGCGACGCTATGTCTCTTCTGCTGTACCACAGACCTGTAAACACGCGACGCGATCCTATTTGTGCAATCACACGGACGACATATCTCACATGCCTCATTATTGGATTAACCCTTTCGCTACCAAAGCCTCAGGAGCGAAACCGCCACCACATCCCAGACGTCTTATTATTTAAATATGATACCAATTGTCGTTTATTTTTGTGGGATGTACCTATCATTTTTGTGAGTTCTGCCTAAGTGAAATTAGCAATTTTACAAGTCGACACACATAAGTGACACTGGACTATTGATAGATAATTTCTTTGATAGCTCTGTCGCCACAAATATGTGACATATTTGGTTAAAAGGAAATGAATAAAATTGGAAAGGAAAAGTAAAATAAAAACTGTTTTTCAAAGTCTGATACAGGTTATTTATTTGTACGATACATTTTGAATCATTTTTCTATATAGCTCAATTGGTAGTCATGTATTATTGTCAGACCAATGACATCCTGTATCTATTTTATTGTTTTATAACATAATTCGTCTGTGTGCAATACGATTTGGTGCAAACAATTATCATAAACTGATAAAGAACATCCATCACGTATTTGTGAAGCCGCGCTCAGGTAAGAAAATCAAGTCGTTATATATACATGACGTAGCAAAAGAGTTAAGACCTTAAATTCAAAAAAATGTTTATTTCGAAAACGGTACAGAAAAAGAAGAAGATTGGTATGAGGATATTTGGAATTTATCGTTCCTGCGTGTGATATATTTCAAAGCAGGGAACTGCGCATAATGCAACATCGTAATTTATAAATTTACGACATCGCATAATATAATACCATAATTTCCTTTCCTGTACCGTTTTCGGGGTGAACAGTTCTTCGAATTTAAGCTCTTAATCTAATAATGGAACACGCGAGATATATCGTGCGTGGCGTTGCACGAACGGAATCGCGTCGCGTGTTTACACGTCCGTGGGACCGCAGAAGAGACAAAGCGTCGCGTGATAACACGTCTGCGAATTTATTGAAACAGTTTCTTCGTCGCGACGTAACACGTCCATGAGAGCAAAGTGGTTAAGTAATTTAACTTATGTCCCTCCTCCAAAAATTCTTCTTAGAGGGTGAAAGACAAATGGCTCACAAAAATTACGTTGCAACGGATTTGCATGTGTGTAGATCCGCCACTAAACCAGATAGCGCGCAGTAATTACTTCAGGATAATCATCGAGGACTAATTAACATAACTGCAATGCGAATAAGATGCCTCCAGCACCTCTAGACGATTCGGTGCAAGTACTTGCCAAAACTCGGTTCCTTTAAGAAAGTCTAGTGTTATGCATCCACTACGGCGCATAAGCAAAAAACAATACGAAGAGATCAACATACTCACCAGCAACATCGTATATGTGTAACGTGCATATTTTATTGAGAATTATTACATATGTGTGACGCATGTAAAAAATTGTCCATTAAACGATCGATTAATATCAAGTGTAAATAAAATTGATATGACGTGTATCGATCAATTTTGAAATTAAATTTGTGTTAGTTAAATAATTGATGAGTTATTAAAAACCTTCTTTTTTCACCGTTTTCTTACACCGTGTAAAAATACATTTATTTAAACCAAATATGCCCCATTATTATCAGCAATGTTTCGCCATTTTTCGGGTAAAGCCACGATGCCATCGGTGAAGAGCTTCCGTGGTTGAAAAACCGAATCAAGTGCTTTTCACAGGCTTCTTTTCAAACCAGCTTAATTCCATTGAGAAAGTTCTGCGGAGATCGGAACGAGTGATAGTCAGAGGGTGCTACGTCTGGACTATACGATGGATGCATCAAAACTTCCCAACCAAGTTCTTCCAATTTTTCACGGATCATCAAAGAAGCGTGTGGTCTGGCGATGTCATGATGGAAGACAACACCTTTCATATTATTCAATTCAGGCCGTTTTCTTTCAATTGCCTGATGTAATCTGTCTAGTTGCCCACAATGGAGCTGAGAATCAATCGTCTGACCAACTGCAAGTAGCTCATGGTGGACGATTCGCTTCCAGTCTCACCACGAACACAGCATCGCTTTTCTTGGCGTCAATCCTGGTTTCGCGAACACTTGTGACGGCTCACCACCCCTTATCCACGATCTTTTACGCTTCCAATTCTCGTACGTGATCCATTTTTCATCCCCGGTTATAACACGTTTCACAAATGCCTCGATTTCATTGCGTGTCAGCAACGCATCGCAGATGTTAATGCGGTCTAGCATGTTTTTCTCGCTCAACTCATGAGGAACCCATACATCGAGTTTCTTTTTGTAGCTTTGTGTAAATGATTCAAAACAGTCTTATGATCAATGGCTACCTCCGTATCAATATCGACACTGCGGATATGTTTATCTTGTCCGACTTTTTCAAGAATTTTATCAGCTTTTTCAATGATTGGACGACCAGAGCGTGGCTCCACTTTCACATCGAAATTACCAGAACGAAAGCGAGCGAACCATTTTTGCGCAGTGGATTTTGGTAAACTACCTTCACAGTGCATGGTGCAAGTTTTTTCACGAATCTGCGCAGCGTTCTTCCCTTTGTCGTAATAATATTGGAAAATATAGTGCAATTTCGTATTACTTTTCTCCATTTTCAAACGCAAACAACTTTCTAACCACTGCACTAATTGCAATGTTTATACACTCAAAGTAACGCTCGATGTGTCACCTTTTCAAAGAGTGTTTAGTGGTGTTGCTGCGATTTGTGTTTCCTGAGTTATTTGCAATTGACGCCGTCTATCGGGGGAAACTTCACGAACTTTTTTGCAGACCCAATATTTGGGCAGCAAATGGTATCACAAGTCTCACGTGGTATTATGCTGCAAGGGATTAATGAAAATGGGTAGATAATCGGAAACATAAAGCATAGGTAAGAAAATAGGGAGAATGTCAAAAATATAATGTTTCCAACACGGGCGTAAAATTAAAAATAAAATTGTGGACGTTGTTTAAAATAATGTGGTATCAGTACTAATTTATTTCGTCTCTCCTGGCTCTGTTCAAATTCGTATTCGTTGTTATTTAATTTAACTCAACTTCAAATTCACGCTCCCATATTTACAACTCTAGATCGAGTTTGGTTACTACTTATGATTGACTATTTTGTTTATTTTGATTTCATGCAATTTCCATCTTTAGCTTTGCACTATCTCTATATCGCTCCAACTGCACCTACGTGCTTTTTCAAATAAAAGGTGATCCAAAATTTACATAAAAATTGAATTTTGCGCCATTGGTGCGGTAAAATGTTGCCAACTAAAAGAAAGAGAGTAACAGCTAACAGTTCCGGATTATTAAAAATTGCTAGCCTGTTGTGCGATAAGAAAATATGTGAAAAGTCAGAAACATAAAAGACGGTAATAAACGGAAAGCGAAACTGCACAGTGGGTAAAAGAAAGGGAGAGCGAAGGATTTAGAAAGAATACAGAGAGCGGAGAAAGTGACGATAGAGATTGTAGACGGTAAGGAGTAAAAAGATAGGGTGATATTACTCCGTAATTAACACTTTGCTGGCGGGAGGGTTTAATTTAAGATTGTACGCTCAGGGCGGACTTTTAATAAAGTTTTCATACATTCTTTATTAAAGAACTAATTAAACTTTGGCTGTAATTAGTGGTAGGATGATATTATAAGGCACAACTGATTATTTTCGTGTAAGTTCATTTTCTTTAAATTACGAATATGTTTCACTTAATCTTATCAGACACAGTAGACAAAAGGCGGAATGAACGTAACAATATGGTGCTCAAAAGTTGTGTTTCAAAAATATTTTACAATTAAGAAACATTCATGTGTCAAACTTTACACGTAGAAAAATCAGTTTGTCCATATTATTTGTTATTTTAGTTCTTATTTAAGAAAGACGTGCTATGCATTCATCGTTTCCAGTTGACAAAGATTGAAAATTGATATAATCACGGGTTGTTGTTATATATGTCACGGTACGAATGCACGTTTTGTTGATGTTACAAATTTATCGGTAAATGTATACATCTACCAAGAGTGCTAGAAAATATAAATGTATTGTGCCAATAATATGCACAATAACGTAGATTTATTGGAGTATTGTAGCTGTAAGTACCGATTGCAGTGAAGTATAATTTTTAAGGATCTTCTGCATATAAAAAATAAACATTTTCGATTTGGCATGGAATGTGACTTTACACATTTGCAACGATTAATACTCTGAAAAATGATTTTTCATGCACTTTTGATCGTATAATTGCGTTCGATCCTTTTAGTTTCCTCCACTATGTTGTAAACTAAGTACCTACTATCTGCAAAAGTGTATAGGTGTAGTATTAACGCTGTGATTTTTTGTCCTACAAAAAGTTGGTTTAACCCTTTTCTTACGTCAGTTCGCCCCGCTGGAGTAATGCCACTGAATAGGGCACCGAGCCCAAGGGTATGTACATTCGCATGTTTGCATTTACGCCGACTATAATCGGCGTTCGTATCCATAGGTTGTCGCGTGAATGCCGACTATAGTCGGTTTTCGTATATACAGGTCGTTGCAGTGGATGCTGACTATAGTCAGCACTCGTAACGAAAGCGTTAAGATTCAAATCGAGTATTTAATCAAACGCTAATTGTGAGTATATGTCGTGTGATTTATGTCTTAATTTTCATGTTTTGTTTTTCAAATAATATAACATCATTTGACAAGCCTTGAATTTATCTGTTGAATTTTGAACCGTTTTATCAATTTTACTAAAGGTGATTGAGGCACAGATGTGCGAGTTACATTTTATCTAAATCAAGAAAATCAAGGTCCTGGTCTAGTTACGCCAGTGTTAATTATTATTATTTATCCTTTAATTATTGAGCCGCGCATTAGTGGCCAAAAAAGACTGTTCCCAAACGATAACAACTCCAATGAGACCAGATAAAGAATAAAAATGATATATATGCGAATATGTATATGTATGCTCTGTAAAGACTAGAACTAATGAATGTATCGTTAAATCAAGGAAACCAATACAGATATTGGTGGAATTTTGTAATATTTAAGTATAACTAAAAATATTGATTCCCCAGAAAATAAGTTTTGTTTCGTAATAAAGTTAAATTTAAAAGTAAAATTCAAAAATATAACTTAATTTCAACTAATAGTTATTTTAATTCCATGTACAACCGTAAACTTTAGCCGATACGCCTTAACTAGATTTGGCTTACATTCTATTGTTCTTTTCTAAAATCTATCCTTATCCATTTATACTTTATTTACAGTTTATTTGAGGTAGAAAATAATATAAAACGGTATAAAATACGATTCCACTCGCATCGCTTACATCTATCGACCCCACTTGATAGTTGTACGCTTTGAAACGAACGTTTAAGGATATTAAATAATCAAACTTTAAAACGTAAACTATACAGTACAAGAAGCTAACGCCGTATCTGACAGCAATTCCCCTGGTCACGCATATTAGAAGACTCGGCGTAGAAAGTTCTTAATCGAATTCGAGTTCGACAAAGCTATTCGCGCACGCACGCCATTCGAGGCGTGCAATAATGGCCTGCCACGAAGATTTCGTGGCTGTACAAAGCTGTTTCGTGCGATAAGATTTCTATGAAACGCTTCTCCATAAAAGCGTCGCTGCTATGTATTATTACGTATCCACGAATAGCGGTCAAAATACGAGTATGGGCGTTTCATAGGGCAGTAAAGTCGAAGAGCGTTTTTCCTGGGCACGCATAAACCAGATGCCAGGTTTGTCCATTGTGTCTTAAGGGGCTGGAACACTCCAGCGAGGCGAAAACTGCGTAATTTTAACACTAAACCTACCGAAGCGAACAAAATGACGGTCGTTTCTTAGAGAAATTGTATCTCGTGAGAGGACATTTTCTGAGATTTTTCAAGATTCTACCGCAGAGTGTGAATCGTTCTATCGATCTATCCACGTCTCTTCTTAATATTCTTTTTTCTTTAAGGATATACGTGGTATACGTAAATATGTCCAGAAAGTAGCTGATAGGTTTAGAGTTAAAAGGGGAAAAAAAGTAAGACATCGGCAACCTACTAATATGAAACTTAGTATTTAAGCGTAATAAGTATTAACCAAAACTGTCAATATTTAAGAAATGTTTATAACTAAGATCTTACGACTGTTTTTTGCTAAATTAATATTGTGCCATATTGATTATTCCGCAATGTTTCCAATGCGGTTGTAAATTTAAAGATGAAATGGTCGACGTTGTTTAAAGTATCTTATCACCATAATGCGGTATCAGTACTAATTTATTTCGTCTCTCCTGGCTCCGTTGAAATTCGTATTCGTTGTTATTTAATTTAACTCAACTTCAAATTCATGCGCCCATATTTCTCCCTATTTTCCATGCTGTCTATAACTCTTGATAAAACTTGGGTACTACATGTGGTTGGCTATTTTGTTTATTTCTGTTTCACGCACTTTTCACCTTTAGCTTTGCACTATTTTTGCATGGCTTCTAAAGTTAACACGTGCTTTTTCAAATAAAGAGTGTTTCAAAATTCAGACAAAATTTGAATTTTGCGCCATTTGCGCGGTAAAGCGTTGCCAAGGATAAAAAGACAGCGTAAGAGCTGACTGTTCAGGGTTACTGAAAATAGAGCGCTACACGATAGAGCAATGCGTTTTTACGGATTATGGAACAAGTGGATGCTGATTTTTCGAATAAAACTGTATTCAGTTATAAAGCTTATTTTCATCTTGATGGCTTCGTTAATCGACTAAATTATCACATCCGCGGTTCCGAAAGTCCATGAGTAATTGTTGAGATGCAAATGCATGCACAACATGTCACTGTTTAGTGGAGATTTTGGGATGGCATTATCGGACCATTCTTCTTCGTAAACGCGGCTGGTCAGGCAATCATGATTAATGTTGCTCGCTATAGCAACACAATAATCCAGTTTTTAGTATCTAAATTGCAAGATATGGACGTGGACGACACGCGGTTTCAACAAAATGGTGCTACATGCCATACAACTCGAGAAATAATTCAATTACTGCACGAGTCATTTCGTGGTCGTATAATTTCCCGTTTTGGTGATCAGACTTGATCGCCCAGATTATGAATGTAACGCCCTTGGACTTTTTTCTTTGGGGTTTTTGGAAGTCTGAAATTTATACCAACAAGCCCACGACCACCCACGCCTTGAAGGAGGAAATTGAGTTCTGTATCAACGAAATGCAGCGACATTTGTCCAGAACGTTCATGGAAAATTTCAACAGATGTGTGCGCATGTGCAGCAAAGCCGTAGAAGCCATTTGCCCGATATGTTATTCCACACATAACCCTATACTATATACTTTATGAATCGATAAAAAATTTACAATTTTTAATTATAAATCTGTGTTTTCTATCAAAATTAGATTCTGCCTGAATTTTGGGACACTCTTTTTGTAACCTCTAAAGATTTCAGCTGTGTAACAACATAACTGCTTACGTCACAGTAGTAAAGCTACAATGTTAAGTGGAAAATATTATTGTCGAATAAGCTATGCCTTCTTGATACTTAATTATTATATTTATAAACGAAGAAATTTAACAAAAAGATTGTGTTTTTTTAACTGATGCATTTCTTATTTCTAAAAAGTGACTAATGTAAAAATTATTAACTTGTTTAAATATAATGCTAAAATTGGTCATATGGATATATGGAAATAACTGCCAAATTTGAATCTCCTTTGGTTTCTACAACGATGCGTCTATTTTCGAAAAAGAGTTATGCATGTGAAATTTGGAAATTTCTCACTATATAGCAGGTTGTAACAGTTCATTCTTTCTGGATGTTATTAAGTAATTCATATAGAAAATGCGTACCAAAAAAAAAAATGAAGTTTGAGGATACTTGAGTCAAAGCATAACTTGCATTATTTAAATTCCTTCTTGAATATAAAAGTACATTCCTGATTGCAGGCTCATCGTACTTTACACTCTCATTTTATTTTTAAAGCGAAAAGAGAGAATACAAATTAGTTTTATATTCATTCATCTTCCATTTTACTATGCACGATAGAAAACTTCAGAAATGACTTATTAACATATATTCAAATTTCAGAGCATATCTTTACTCACCAACGCGTAGCGACGGATAGAAACATAAATACTGAGCACAACTCTTAGCATTGCTCGTTTCGGTATACTTATCGATATATTCTCTTAATAAAACGTGTTTTGAAATCATTCAAAACACTATTTTTGTCCAGCTAGAATTAAAGTTTCTATTCTTCCACTCTGCGTTGGCGGATCCTTTGAACAAGGGTTTCGCAATCAGCCACCCGGCATTTTTGGTGGTGCATGCATGAAATCGATCCGCCTTGCGACCTACGAATTCGCCCCAAAAATTTCCTCCATACAGTCCCCCTTTATATTATATATACGCGAAAGGTGTATATTCCGCCCTTGCCATTACGGCGCACGTAGTACGGTGGTTAGACATCGGTAAGCCATCAAAGAGGCGCCGTCTAAGAGCCGACGGAATTTTCGTTTAACTGCGCGACGTACCGTGGAACCAGCAATGGGAGAATTAAGCGAAATTCCAATACGGCCAGTCGATTGTTAGAATTCAAGCAATCGAGTTCCGATCGAGCGGACGCGGCCGAATTACGTTCGATACTTCGAGTTGCTTTCTTTCCTCCTTTCATTGAACTTCTTGTTGTCGGAATTGTAGCCTCTCGGAGAAGATGTTATGTAATCGTTGCACTGCAATCTTTAATGCGCTGGAAATATATTTCCTTACCGCATATGGAGAATCATCGTACGATGTCTAGCTGTTTTAATTCTATCTGTTGCCTCGTAATATTAATTTAATTTAGCCCAAAAATTGATCTCTTTAGCGAATAGCTAGTGTCTTTAAAGCCAACTGTAAAGCATTTTTTGTAAGCTTGCGTTGTTCTTTTATTAAGTATGTGGGGGTTTTAGTAAGTATGTTCGTTAGTTGTTTTGTGTGTGTCGTCTTTTCCCCTACTTGTCCCCTATATCCTTTCATTTTTCTTGTGTTTTTTATTTTCATGCAAGCCATGCAGGATGCATCTCGCCACGTTATTGCAATTTGTTTCTAATGTATCTTTTACGGTTTTTATTATATAATTGGTAAGAAACTATTCCTTTTTGAATTTTTTGTTTCGCGAGGAAAATCCTAAATAGGTAGAATGGAAAATTCGGCGTCGTCACGGAACGTGTTAAAAGAATAATAATAATAATATATTGCAACATTAATCGAGATGTAATATGATATTATTGTTGTAATAATAGTTATCGCACAACGATGCTTTATATCAATATGCGGGATCAATTTTATTGTTCAGATTTTTGTAATCCAGAAGCCGAGAGTTTGATATTTGAAGATACACGGTTTCGAATGTGTCAATCATCTCCGTTTGAAATCGTACCGTATAAATCTAAAATAAATTGAATTTCACAATTTTTTATGTAGCTTAAATAAAGTATAATTTTGAAATTAATAAATATTCCACTAAATTATAGTTTAAATTTGACCCGTTAGTAATATTATATATGCAGTAAAATATCGTTTTTGGTAAAATATAGTTTATTAAATTGATTAAGATATATAAAAAGACTATTGGAGCTATTGATAACCGGAGAGAGTTGGGATTTGAGATTGAGCTGGTCGTCGTACTTCTTAGCGAATCTCTACGTCAGACTTGTTAACCGCACTCTTGACTGCTAATACTTGTCTAACTTTGCAGTACCCTGAACAATGTCTCAGTCACGCATTTTTTGACACACAGATGCATACACACACACTTTCATGCGTCGAGGGCACTGGCCACTAAAAATTACTATGAGCTTTGTACACATTACCACGCGACGGACGACGCGACCGTCCGTCTCCAAGGTTGTACTATTATGACACATTATCTCTATTCCAGAAATTCTCGCGCACTACATATACATGTACTAAACATATAATAATCGAATATTTAAGGTGACAGAGCAGTATATTACATTATGCCTGACCAAGCAGTATAATGTCATAAATTAGTATTGCAATGTTGTTTACATCAGTATGCAGATAAAGTTAGACTGTTAGAACTCAAGCAATTAAGTTGGATCTAGATGAATACATCATAAACCTGTCCCTCATACTAAATCTTGTGGTGGTCTAAATTGTGGATCTTCAGAAATGTAATATTACCATAACAGTATCAAGATCTTATAAGTTAAACCCCAATGTATATGTATAAAATACGTATTGTAGAATACGTTGATAAAATGGAATAGCAACGTTTAGAAGCTTGAGTACTTCAATGTAAAAAGTCAACCTTTTTTACGATCAACGTGACAATATATTTATTGAGAATGGTTTATGTTGTTCCAATCGTTATAATACGTGCGACATCTGTAATTAAAGTGGATTACAGATGCACACAATACATACACGTTGCACGTACACGCGCATCCACACAGATGTATTTCGAAGTCCCAAGTCCCATCTCTTCCTTCCATCAACTACCGAAATCCCAATTGGTTTCCGCCACGTTCCACTTCCAGCCGCTACCTATTTTCCAAGCTCCCAATTAGCCCTGGAAAATGGCTCGAGGCAACACACTTACCCCGAATCAAAAACGATCTAGAAGATAACTCCCTCTCTCCCTCTCTCCCTCTCTCCCCCTCCCCTCTCTCTCTCTGTGTGTGTTCGTATGCACAGAGCGTTAAACATCAAGGGATTGTAGGGATCGATGGGAGTGGTTGGATTCAAGTATTTCGTCACCAGCGACTTGCGTCGATAAGTGAAGATACTTTATTGATATTAAGTATGATACAGTCTTATTCTACACTCGAGCTCTTTATTTTGTTCTTGATTCTAAATCTTCTCTCTGTACTCTGCTCTGTAACTCCCTGCTCTGATCTCTATGCTCCGATCTGTAACTCTAACTCTGTAACTCTCTGTGAATAACTGCTCTGTTCTCTGCGACTTTCTTCTGGACTACGCTATTTTTCCCCACTGCTTCTGTACGCATCTCCTCTCATTCATGCACATTCAGACAACCATGGGCTACGTGCATTCCTTAAAACCATATGTCACATGAAACTTAACTCTTCTTTCACCGTCTTATAGCCCAAAGACTCTTCTTTAGATCGTACGCACTTATGCTCTTTAAAGTATTTATTCATTCTCACGCCGGAATACTTTCACAATCCCATAGGGTTACTAGGATCAATCAGGTTCAATGTACGAACTTCGATCCTATTTGCGTTTACACTTGAGTGCAATGCGCAACAAAACTAATTTTGTATTATCGTTTACTATGCACGATTTAGATTCGAGTTAATTACATAAGAAAAAAAAATTATTTCGCTTCTGTCACTTTTTCTTTGACTATGAGAGTTTCAAAATTAAGCCATTTCATTCGTGTAATTAACTCGACACTTAGAAGTACTCTCTGACTTGAACGAGGGGCTTAAATTTGTCATGAAAGGATTATAATAACACTTGCATAAAAATAAAAAGCATGTTATGTATGTTTCGATTGTGCTACCACGGCATTATATGCTCCGACGTTATTCACCTAATTCTTTATTTAATAAAAAATCCGGTTTTTTTTCGAATAAATATACGTTCCTCGGTGGTAAGAAAGTTATAGAACTCGTAGCGTACTTGGGTAAAGGCAATTGGTCGTAAATTTAAGAAGGCAAAGTTTGATATACAGAATTCTATCGTGGACGATGCATCCGCACAGGCCAATTGCAATTTTAACTGCTGAAAATTCTGTAAGGGTAGGATTTGCTTCGATCGTAGGTAAGTTGCACAAAGAAACACGAGTGAAAATGGAAGAGGAAAGATCAGCGGCGGATACGAAAGAAATCTGAGACGTGCGATCGGCTTGGATCGTCGCTATCGGGAGTTCCACAATTTCCGGACGAATCCAATAATTTCCGCCTTTGCGACGTGTTCGCTTTCGGGTATAGGTAGTTTCACCAGGAGCTCCTTACTGGAGAATATTTCGAGGTGTCGTATAGATTAAGCGTCTTACCACTGAAAAGACGAGGAAAATACGAATACTTTATTCGATAAAATCGTGAAAATTGTGCTTGATAAAAAAATTGGAAATATTATAATATATGCAAATGGATTGAGAGATTATCCTTACTTGCTCAGAAAAATCCGAAGAATGATCGAATCTTTTGGAACAAGGCATTTTTATTTGTACATAATTGTAATTTTTAATTTGTAATTAACAGTATTATGCTTATTAAAATTTCTGAGCATTTTACATGCTATACCATTTTACAATCGATATTAACAGATGCTTGCAGCTTTTGTATTATTTCCTGCATTTTTTCTTAAATCATTAATAAATTCGATGGTTCAAACTTTATTTTGCAAGACGGAAAAACGGATAGACGAAAACTGACTCGGACACTTACGAATGCAGACGTACAGACGGGGTAGAGAGAGATACGGACAGAAAGGTTATAACCTATTCCTTTTGGGAATATAGATATATTTATATACTTTTACAGGGACCGGCTAATTTGGAAAGGGTTAGACGCGGAGAGCCAAGCTGCCATCCTATTTAAACGAAATACATCCAATTCTGTTTTTACACAAACTTCTTTTACACGATTTTGATTTAACACGAATTAGGGAAAAAATTTAATTCTCTTTTTACACGACAAAGTTACGTGACTTTTTGAATTCCGCGGGATACTTAGACTCAATTTCCGTTTTCTTTTTTTCCTTATGTTGGTACACTCATTCCGAACATATGTCCACAGTTTCAGCTGTATAGCATCTTTTGTATGCGTGTAAGAAGCATTAAGCTTGGACGTGTTTTACGCGTTCGGCGATTTTTTGCTGTCGAAAAAAATGGAGCAAAGAATTTGCATCAAATTTTGTGTAAAAAATGCTGTTAAGTGCTCCAAAACAAATAGTGCGTCAGGAATTCTTACCACAAGGTCGTACGGTTAATGAGGAATATTGCCTTGAAGTTATGCGCCGTTTGCGTGAAGCAAAACGAAAAAAACGCCCGGAATTGTGGAAAAACAATTCATGGATTTTGCATCACGATAACGCATCTGCTCACACATCGTTGTTTGTAAGTGATTTTTTGGCCAAAAACAACACCACAATCATGCCTCAGCCACCATATTCACCGGATTTGGTCTTCTGTCACTTTTTTCTGTTCTCAAAACTGAAAAGTCCAATGAAGGGACGGAGATTTGCAACGATTGAGGAGATAAAGACTACATCGCTGGAAGAGCTTAAGGCTATACCAAAAAGTACTTATCGGAAGTGCTTCCAGGATTGGAAAAAGCGCTGGCGCATGTGCATTATATCTGAGGGAGGTTACTTTGAAGGGGACAACATAAATATTCATGAATAAATAAATATTTTTTGATGAAAATAAAAAGTCTCCTTACTTTTTGATGACATCTCGTATTCAGGATCTTCCAAAATGATGGAAATACTGTTTAGTCACTGATACTTAATAATTAAGAAACAAAGTGATGTAGAATTACGATTCTTGAACGGTAGTATAGTGCAATGTTTTCTCAGCAGATGACAATTATTTTATATGCTCAAAGTGACCACCATTAACAGCCATACAGCGTCAATGCCGCTGAACTGCTGAGTGAACTATGGCTGTCAGTATGTCCGGTAACATGGCCGCCATTACTCTTGGGTAGCACAATGTTTTCGCCAGCACTGGACGTACTCACAGCCATAGTTCGCTCAGTAGTTCAGCGGCATCCACGCTGGTCGATTGGTGGTCGCTTTAAACATATAAAATAACTCATGTGACTCATCTAGCCTTTGTTATTAGTTGAGAAAACATCGCACTAAACAATCGTTTAAAAATTATGTTTCTACGTTACTTTATTTCCTAGATATTGACTATCAAACAGTGAGTACATTATTTTGGAATACACTGTACATAGAGAAGACAAAAAAAGAATAAATAATGATGTGGCCTTGACACACAATTACAATATCGCAACTATTTTACATACATATACACATTTATCTACATCTAAATCGATTCAGGTCGGTCGGCCTGCAAGTCGTGACCTTAATATTACGCAGAATTCCTCCCTGTGGATTGTGATTTCCTAGTCGACTCGAATGTGCTCTCAATATGTTACGACGGAGTATCCTTTACCCCTATGGTCGTAGAGCGAAATACACTCGCAATTCGGTGCAAAGTGAACCGCGTGCTCTTTTCACGAAGACGAATTCCCATACTGATTGTCTTTTGGTCTGTTCTCTCAAGCGTCGCGATCGTGAGTGCTCGTCGATCGCCGGGCTCTCCTGAGAATTCACACCTTGCAAGAGATTTTCGCGATGCCGTGAGGGATTCCGCCTAAATCTCCTTAGAGGACGGTCGATATTGGTAACATTGTAACCGACAGGTTACAAGGTATGGACGCGTACAGAGGGACAGATATAGAAAAACACAAGTCAATGGTAACGATAACTTTACTCAACATGAGATACAGGTTTTTCACATTAAATTTATCAGTTTGCAAAACAAAGTCACCCTTTTGCAAATAGAATTCAAGCTTTTGCAAAACAAATGTACCCTTTTGCAAATGGAAGTCACGTTGTGTAAATCAAGTACCTTTACATATATATCATATTTAAAAAATATCAAATAATGTTAATTACATAGTAAGAGATCAAAAATTTCATTATAATTCATACAATTACATAATTACATATGGGGATAAAAGTATGTACGAAAATTGCGTGCGTATAATTCAGTAATTCAATAAAAATACTATTAATTCAAAGAGAACCGTATATAGACTAGATTATTATATACTAGATATATGTACTATAACCGTACATTATATTCCGCACGACTACATACGTACAAATCTCCTAATCCACAGTACAATACATCCGTGCAGCTCACCTATGTAGGTGAGCCACAAGGAGAATATCCCTCCTAGGCAACAGAAACGGTTAATGCGCATGCGCTCCCCCTATTCCGCTTTTTGGCATCGAGCGAAGGAGCAAAGGATCGATCCATAGATCGGTTTTCGATAATGAATTAAATCGGCAGCGTTTAACAGAACTCTCGAGATTTCGAATAGAACTTAGAGTTCAGATCACGCGTCGGATATAAAAGTCTTGGAAAATTAGTAGACGAGAATCGACGGATAGCTGAGTGAAACCGACTTTCGGGTATCGGGCAAAACCGCTAGTATCCGCGGCTATTGCGGGCGCCTCAAACCGAGGAGTCGTGTGTACAAACCGCACCACGGCACTGTTCAGACTACATTTTCGGAATCCTTGCTGAGATGAACGGTGATATCAGCTTCAGAGTAAATTACATCGATAAAGCTGAGCAGCTGGAGTCAGAGATTCATCTTGATCTCGTGGGAGATCATTTCTACAGTACTAATCGTATTTATTTATTTCGGGAAAAAAGCTATTACTAAAATTCTTACCACGACTCTAGCTCCTGCATATTCTCAGGAACGAGATCTTAGCTGAGTTCGCCTTCGTGTGTTTTCCCCTGTTACGATCCTCCGCCCTGTTAGTGTACGGACGCAAGTTCCTTGTACTCTTGGGAAAGCAATCCCTGTCGAGCTCGCACTCGTGCGCCCTCAAAGAGGTTGCTCGACTTGCCAGTGAAGTGAGAAGCACTCTTTTTCTAAAACCCTTTCCGCGACTCTGACTCCTGCATATGCTCAGGAACGAAATCTTAGCCGAGTTCACATTCCTGTGTTCTCCCCGACAATTTCCGCCCTGTTAGTGCACGGACGCGAGTGCTCTGTATACTCGAGAAAGCGATTTCTATCGAGCTCGCATTCGTGTACGCTCAAAGAAATCGCCCTACTGGCTTGTGCAGTGAGAAGCATTACTTACTATACGCTAAAAGATCTATTCTCAGAAAATCATTCACGCACATCATCTTTGTGTTAATTTTCTTGCGGAGGAATAAGAACAGAAGGCCTTGAGCCTCTCTCACATTATTTGAATATTTCCAACAAATATCTAGAATCGATAGACACGTATATAAATTCCGTGGGTCGGCAGAACGCGTGAGAAATAACAAGATAACAACGTTCGACTTCGCTATAGCAAATTCCGATTCGACTCTGTTTATTGAAGAAAGCTCGAATATCTGTAGTTTCTATAGCGGTGAGTATCTATAGTTTTTGTCCAACATCTACTTAGACTGTTAGGCCTTGACTCAGATAAAGGAAAGCGGAATAGAAAACAAATAACCCGAAATAACGGTTACAGGACATAATATAGATCTAGTGTATAAACGATTCTCCTTGAATTATTATTTTTTTGTGAATTACTGAATTATCTGCACACATTCCTTCATCTCCATATGCAATTATGTAAGTATATAAATTATTATAACATTTTTTATTTCTTACTATATAATTAATCTTCTTAGTGCCATCCAAATTTTGTGGTACTAGCGAAAAGTGCGAGCGTGAATTTGAGTTTAAAAATGTAGCAAGTCCCAAGACACAAAATCATTCATAATGCATACTAAAAATAAAAAAATACGTTAACGATAAAGTACAACATACACTCTTTCAAATGATACAAAAACTATTTACCGTCTATTACAAATTTAATAAGTTATTACAATTTTAATTGATCTACTCTCGGATCGATATACCGGTTCGTGGAACTTATCGCTTGTCAAACAAAAACCAATATATCGGCCCGTTGTACTAAGAGGGTTAACATTACTTGATGTTTTTAAACCCTTTCGATACGGGTGCCGACTATAGTCGGCATCCACGCGATACGTGTGTATATGAGCGACGGTTATAATCGGCGTTACTGCGAATACTGAAGACTATCGACGTGCAATGTGCGCACTTTTCGGCTCGCTGCCCCGTTCACTGGCATTACTCTGGCGGTGCGAACTGCCCTAACGAAAGGGTCAAATGTATATAGTAAAAATGGTTGTTGGTAAGAGTATAGTTTATTAAAAGGACTAAGGTATATACAAAGGTTCAAGATTGAGCTGGTTGTCGCTCTTCTTAGTGTATCTCTGCGTTGTAAGAAAGAATTCCTTTTTAATTTTTCGGTTTCCAAGGAAAACTCTAAATAACCAGAATGGAAAATACAGCGTTGTTCCGTACGCCCCAAGCGATACGGAACGTGTTAATAGAATAAGAATAATAATAATATATTGCAACATTAATCGTGATGTTATACGATATTATTGTTATAATAATAGTTATCGCACAACGATGTTTTATATTAATATACGGGATAAATGTGGTAAAAATTATCTATTTGGTTAATCCCGGAGGAGTTCCCAAAGATTATGGTATGATTGGATCGATGACGATAATATATATATTATCAAAAACAATATTAAATTAACTAAATATTAATATTAACAGAAACAATATATATACAAGAACTATTGACTAGTCGGATGTAAGGTAAGGAAATTAATCTAGTCGTCGCACTTCTTAACAAGCTTCTCTAAGTCGTACTTCCTAGCTATTCGCGTCCGACTTCTCTGACTGTCTTTCCCCGACTCTCGTCATCGACCGTCTTTTCCAAACTCTGTTCATCGATTGTCTGCATACAGCACACACACACACACACTCATACATTCGAGGCGATAGGGCACTCGAAATTTCTATGCCCTTTGTATATATAATGGCGCGACGGTTCGTCTCCAAGACTGCACTGTTCCAAAATTCTCGCGCACCACATAAATATTATTGTCGAGATTTTCGTAATCCAGAAACCGAGCGTTTCGAATTTGAAGATACACGGTTTCGAGTGCGTTAATCATCTCCGTTGGAAATCTTGCGGTATAAATCTCTAGATTTCGCAATTTTTTATGTAACTTAAATATAGTATAATTTTGAAATTAATAAGTGTTCCACTAAATTATGGTAAATCTGACCCGATAATAATGTTATATAGGTAGTAAAATACAGTTCTTGGTAAAATATAGTTGATTAAAAGGATTAAGATATATACAAAGTCTATTAGAGCTATTAATAACCGGAGAGAGTTGGGATTTGAGATTGAGCTGGTCGCCGTACTTCTTAGCGAATCTCGACGTCGTACTTCTTAACCGCACTGTCGTACCCATACAACAACTCAGCCACGCATTTCTCGCACACAGACACACGCACACCCTTATGCATTCCAGGGCATAGGGTACTCGAAAATTCTATACGTTTTGTGTACAATACAGCGCGATGGACGACCTGACCGTCCGCCTCTAAGGCTGCACTGTTATAACAGATTATATCTACTCCATGCAAACACATTCTGAATATCGATAAAAATTCTCGCGCATCACATATAATATATACATAAAAGTACTTAATTTACAAAAGGGTGCATTCCATTTGCAATGGCTGAATTCTATTTGTAAAAGTGTGAATTTAGTGTGAAAAACTTGTATAAGCTGGCAGCTCCATTGTCGCCGCTGCGGCGAGGCGGCACGCAGCACGATCGTGTAAAGGAATCCTCGCTCAAGAAAAAATTAATTAAAACGCGGAAAAACCCTTAACAGGATCTAAAATAATTTTTATTTCTCGTATTGTTATACTGTTTATATTATAATTTTGTTAATAAAACATAACTTTTAAATGTATACGAGCTTTTTTTAATAATAAGGCAGGATCTTTAACCTTTTTAAGAGGCACGCTCACAACACTGTAAATACTTACGAAAAATAACTCAAAGTTGCTGAAACGTTATGTTTAAAATTTCTAGGAGTACAAAGGTTTAATCTTTATTAAAAAAAAAACTATTTAACGGACAGATACTGAGACACGGCTAGATGTGGCGGAACCACGTCCAATATGGCTCTAATCCACAAACGAGCGCTGGCGTTCCTATATCGTTTCTTTCGGTGCATGCTATGATGTAGCGAAAGCACACGTGTCTTCTGCCAAAATGCTCTTACACTTTATTTGCTACTATCTCAATGTTATAGGATAAATTTCTTGATTAAGTCTTAATAGTCTTGATAGTCTTGATTAAGTGATAAAATAATTTAACAAGGGAAGGAAACTTTTGTTTCGTTAGTTATTGATCTCCATGGTTGACGATCTTTTCAAATAACGTACATAATTTGTTTAAAATCAAAGATAAGATTTATCATTTACTGATACTATCAGGATATTGTCATTTGATGCTGTCATGCAAGACACACGTTAAAAGCAGATGTTGAATGGAAAAAAACATAAATGATCTGATAGAATCCTGATTATTTGAATAAAACATTTTTGCAATGAATTAACAAAAAACAAAAATACGAAATACGTGGTGCCTTGGTTAACTATGGTTTCAGATAACTTATATCTTATCCGTATAATAATCTTTGTATCTACAAGCTGGTAATCAGTATAGTTACGGTAAATATTTAATATCGTTATATTACAATTAAAATGCAGCAAATCAAAAATTCCACATTTCGAATTTAACTGTTAAATATATTTTTCAAAATTTCTTTTTCCAACTTGTGTTTTTATTATATCTTTTTGTAGAAAATGTAATGAGTAAACGATGTTTACCATATTTTTATGATATTTTAAATAAATTTTCACTGCACTTTTAATACGTATTATGGCTGTAGGAATACAGAAACAGATTAATCAATTTTCAATCGAATCTTATGGAGAATGGCGCAATGGATAACGACGGATTTGGTTAACAACGGTACCTTTAGAATGGATTACTGTCGTTAATCAAAGTATTATTGTATATCATAAGTAATGGCATCTCATATTTCGCTTCTTCGGCACATAAACTATGTAATGTGTAAATACATAAAGAATCCTATTTATTATTAAGTTGCTCTTCTATTGCTTACAGAAAGCTTATTTAGTTAACGATCTATTTAAGTCATTATTGACTAAAATCTGTCGCTCTTAATGGAATTATCAGTGTGAATGAGATACTATCATAAGATAAATGTAGCTTATAGCTTAATTGGATTGTAAGACATTCTGTTTGACCTAAAATTACTTAATTGTTGGAGAATCTTTATCGTCAGATACGAATATAGGCGCTTCAGGGTATTACGACCCTGAGTATGTATGAGTGTTTTTCGCGGTTGTTTTTTGGTACCTTCTAGAAGCTTGTAGAGGCTTGTTCTTCCCTGTTCGCGGCGTATAATAGTTAATTGTAAGGTGTCCATTTTTAGTGTTACTTAAATATATAGTGTTTGCAAGAACCTCTCTCTTTCTAGTGTTACTCATTTGTAGTAAACACAAACCCCCAAGTATTAATAAATCCATGATTAATATATAAATAAATATGTATTTTGCATCGTGCAATAAGTACAATAACTAAACTTTGTGTTCAGGATTATAGGTCTAAACAGTTTTGTATCGAAAAATTGAATAAACTTGATAGTATAGAATGTATGCAAAAAGTGGCCTATAACAGATTGATATTCGATAAAAACATGTACGCAGTTGACCACTGAATATTTGTTCCGATAAATCTGACTTTTGCAAACACGAATCGCAAAACGAATCTGTATATCTATGAATCCGATAAAATAGATTTACTAAAAGTGTTGTCTTTTTCGCCGTGAGCTTTTGTACTACGAAACAACAAACAACATAAAATACAAATAAAAAACAGGAATATCAACATTTACAAAAATTGATTCATCACGTTGATTTAATTATCATCTCGGAAGCACATAGTTCTCGTTTAAATGCTTATCTCGATAAATAGTAAAAGAACGTTTTTTATTTATAGTTCTCAATATTTGCAGAATGGAAATTTCATATAATTAACCGCTATGCAGTTTGCATTTAACCTTGTTGCTTATATCCATGCTACCGATTTCGAGTAATTGCGTACTTTTTTGTGCTCTTGTATCTCGAGTTTACTGCACGTTGCCACAGACGGCGGAAAGCTTTATCTGCGAGTGATAGATGGTCGAGGACACGTCCGGAATATCTCCGTGGAATCCGACATAAAGATCGTTTCTCTGGATTGTAAAAAATTATTTGCTACATTTCGTATTTTATCGCCATCGTTGGGTACGGAAAAATCATATAATTTCATTAATAATATCATATGTAAGACAATTTTAAAGTAACATAATAATCTCAGAACAGTTAAGAATTCTTCTGCTCTCGACCAGATAATGTGCACATTTATACTTAGCGTATTCGAGAATGTAAAACCTACATGAAAGACATATTCAAAACTGTTACTGGTTATTTTTATTATTTCTTATTTTTAAACGGATAATACGTTCTAGAAATTTCTAGAAACTTCTAGAAGTTCAGCTATTCCGCTATATTTACATCATGGATAGGTTATTCTACAAGTAGAAGCGTTTATGTGCATTTGATTCATTGTGATTTGGTTTATCAGGTTTCCATGGTGTCTACCGTCTAACTTCAAAGAAAAGTATGCGTGGCGAACAAGTACTGTTAAAATTATTGTCAGCAAACGTTTCATTTCTGCGATATATGATTCTAAGACTCAGAATATCAAAGTTCTTGAGAGAGTAGAAGGTAGTGTGATTATTTTTTGCAGAAAAATTTTCAAGACTGACTCTATCCTAGTACATAATTGTCTTGTCAATGAAACTTCAAATTTATATTATAGGATATTAAATCATTATATGCCAAAGCCAAATACAAATCTAGAAAGTGCGCTGATTGATTCATTTCCTACAGTAAGCTAACTACAAAAAAAATATTTTTATCGAGTTTAGAACATTTACACCAGTCAGTATAACATTTACGTATAACGATCAAAAATAAAAGTTGCATTGTTTGGATAAAAATGAATAAAAATCAAGCGTCCCAAAAAAGGGACAATTCTAAATAATGGGTTTATATTTCCTTGGGAATTCTTATGCACGACAATGCTAATCAGATCTTCGTAATCTACAAGAAATAACTTGAGCAAGTTCCGCCTCATAAAATCATGGAATTCCGCGCGCAAGAAAAGAACACGATAAGAATACGAGTATCTCTTTCACACGATCGGCCACTTGAAATTTACAAAATTTCCTACAAGCACGGACAAAAAAAACGTTCCATTATTGTTTAAGCAGTACCACTTCGAAGTTATATGATCTCTGCCGGATAGATAAAAAGCCCCGCAGTTTTTCCTCCGGTATCAGACAAAGCTAGGCCGTTAATCCTCGAGCGGGGAGCGAAATTCGTATACCGTTGCTGGAAATATTTCAAAGGAAACTGCGGTTCTTTATCGGACCGCGCACACTAGAAAAACTGTGTCGATGATCGGCAGGATGAAGTGCCTGAATTAACCGCGGTTTAGTGTTTACCGAACTCTCGACAATGTCTAGCTTACGATCGATCGTCCGGCGCAAAAAGGTTCCGAACGCAGCCACCATGCAGGTGGGCGCGTGCTGGCCGATAGTAAAAGCAGTCGTTTGCCCGTATCGCTCCTCCCTTTTTTTTCTATTAGATCTTCCGCGAACGTAGAATCTCTCTCATGCAGAATCAACTTCCCGTCGTTTGCTTATTCATGCGAGCCCTTGCCGCGCACGGCTGCCTGAAGGTTCGATATTCAAAGTACGATGAACGAAAAACGCACCTCGGTACGTGCGTCACATCGGGGCGAAATTCTAGGGAACGTTTCGACGAGAGATTTCGTGCAGGGCTAATACGGAAAAAAGAGTACGAGAAATGCGGGGGATAGGAAAGTGTTTGCGAAATATGTAAAACTGGAAACACCTTTGATGCTGACTATATATATATGATATTTGATTGTATACGAAAAAATGTCGTGATAGTCTCTAAACAAGCTTTTGTATGTTACTATTTTTTATTTTTTTATGAGATTATGACTTGCAATGTTATTTTGGATTAATATTGTTAAAATTTTTATCGAGCGGAGGATTTTAAAGAATACAAAAAATATCCGCAACGTTTAATATGTCGTATAATCGAATAATCGAAGAGTTCCTGAAAATCAAGAGTGCGATTGTTAGTGAGTGATGCAAATTTTTTTTTTATGATTAATAATATATTAATCTTAACTGTATTCAAATGGCACATATTCCTTTTTTCAAATAAACTTGACTGAGATTTTCGATAGATTTTAAATGACGTTCATAATTCGAAATTAACGGATTTAACAATAAGCAAAGTATTCGAAAAATTTCATAAACTCTAAAGTTACGCAATTTTCGTGTGATAATTCGCAGAATATAATCTCAAACGAAAATTTGAAATTTTTAATGAACGCCCACGGTTATATCGATCTTTCGTTTGGTTAATTTGCAGCGAAACTCCACGAACTATCGGCGAAACTTTTCGATAGAGCAATTTTGAATTACAGGATATCAAGGAACATGAGATACTTAGTACGATTAATATCTTTTAAAAATAAACATTGTCGACAGTAATTTGAAACATACAATATTAAATAGTAAATTCAACCAAAGCATTTTATTTAACTACTAACGACAAATGTATTTTTATGTGTTGTAGTTAAATCAATGTTAAAGTTGATCCACAGAAATCCTCGCTCAATTACAGTATGCACAACTGTATGATATATACAATATATTAAATATACATCTAGGAAGAGAAGTATAAAGAAAGATGAAGGAAAAGAGAAAGAAAATATATGTAATAAAATAAAAATATACAACACACTCATTAAAATATATACTATTACTTTATTTCAATATGCTACATATGTTGAAGCAGAGAAATATAGAGATGTATGCGTCTATGAAAATATTTTAATCCGTTACATTTTTACGCATCTATTCACTACGGCGATTGGTTTCTTATTGCTTAACCAAATATAGGCTTGCAGAATTTGGTTTCTCACGCTGCATGCACACTAACACAGATATAAACAAAAGCACGCCTTATGCCAACATGAAATTCTTCGAGAGCTTCATGTCTATTTAAGGCCTTGTTTAGCCAGTATTATTTATGAGCTGTTACCGCCTTATTTGCTAAAAATGTTTACATACATATTTGATTGTTAAAAGTGTAAAAATATGTTAACGTACTCATCATTTTATAGCTTTGAAAAAATCATTAGGTAAATACAAATATAGTGTCACAATATTTAGTTTACGATACTGCTACTTGTAGATTCCTATACATCGCTATATAATCTCTTTTTTTCAAAACGCGGACCATTTGACTTGCGTCTAATGCATTAATCTATTTCATTTGTACGATTAAACCTGCGGCTGATGATCATATTTACACCGAATTCAATATTCCGCTTAATCCAGCGTATGTGGCGTAGCCGGTGAGCTATTATATTATAATTATTACAATTCTACCGTAACGCTGTTTGAATCGCTATTAACATAGTTTCAGTTTATATCCTCGACTGTCATGAAATATAACATCAAAGCTTTGTACGAAACGCACTCTCAAATGCGCATAAAAATATACTCAAAGTTTTCTCGAAATTTACCTCTTGGGTTCGCCGACTACGAGGATAATAATTCACAAAGTAACCGAGTGTATAAAAAACTTGCATGCAACTCCAAACCGGATGGAAGATTAAATAAAAAGCGGAAAATGTGTTTTTATAACAGATTCCTTTCCTTGGCAGTATACATATAAAAGCAGGAAGTGCTGCAGATACTTACTGTTTTTGTGGAAACAAAACCTGTAAAGAAAATGTTAATTTGCATTTCGCATACAACTTTCAGCGGAAAAAGTTCTGAAACGGGCTATGATGAAATTCTTAATAAATATTAAGTAAATCTTATAATTTTTTCGATGAGTACTTTCCAAAATTATGATTAAAATCTATTGCTAGGACAGAAAGAAAATTAGCTTCTAATTTTATTATTAATCCATAATAAATCAATTCTTTCTATTGCCCTTAGCAAAGCTGATGAATAAGATTACTAATTTTTACCCTCATCACGTACCGCTTTGGAAATAAAAATTTGTTCTCTTATTGATATATTTATCTAATTCTTACTGTCTAGAATTATCGCACAAGCACCATTGTGTTTTATAAAAATAATGTATAAGTTGCAAGTAACTCAATTTTTACTATAAAAACCTAAAAACTATGAAACGAATATGTAGTCTTTTCAGCAGTAATGATCGATGTCAATAATGAAACAGATTAAGAAGCAAATCGTTTTTTCATATTTCTGATAATGTTTATATGAAAAAAGATGAGTAATATATTAAACTAGAATGATGGCTCACTCTTTCGACGTATTTGGGAATACTATATACATCTTTACATGAAAAAACAGATAAGAGGGAGAAGTAATGTATTTATTTATTTATTTATTGCAAATGTATTTTAGACTATGTTAGAAAAACAAAGTTATAATACTGGGCAGTTTTTATAACAAAAATTGAATCCGTTTTTTTAACAGCATTTTCATTTTTTCCAAATTTAAATTTAGAATTTTATTTCAGACTTCCTTTTTCCAATTGCCAATCTGCCTATAGGCATTTGATTATTTCATAATCATATATTTTAATAAGGAAAAAGAATTTTAGATAAGACGACAGCATATTTTGTGATCATACGTAGCTTTTTGAATTACAGTAATTCGTGTATTTCGAATAAAATGATAGTCAATTTGAGACGCAAGCCAAAGAGTAAATGTACATTACGTTACTATATACTCACATTGAACTCACGTTACTAATACGTCACTCGCTACGTACGTTACTCTTTGTAACTAACAAGTGAACATCAGTACCACGACTAATTAAATTTGTTTTAACCGCGTAGGTTTGTAGATATGCCATCAGCACGAGCATCAGATAATATTCCGTTTCCGCTCATTTCTATTACAAAAATAATCTAAACAATCTGTTTTTAAGAGGTACTCTACACAGATTACAAGAACATCAAAAGCCATTCGATTTTCATCCGAACCATTTTTTTTTTCTATATACTACAGTTTTCCGTATACATTGTATGATATAATGAAAACAACAAGTTTCCTTTGAGGGAAGTTTTGGCCTCGATAAACCAAAAAGCATCAGGAACGGTAGATTCACCGATGCTTATGTCAAGATGCTTTACAAATCTGCAAAGTTGAGAAAAAATCGTCGCATTCCGGCTACAGTTGCCGCTTTGTAAGTTTGATTGGAACATCAAGATCGTCCCTTCACGTAAGTGCGCACTACGCATAGGAGTCTCTCTCCTGCGCTCGGATATTCCGGAATCTCGAGGAGCAAGGAGAATTCCCCGGAGACGTCACGAAGAAGCTCGCGCAAATTTGATACCCGGCAGACTTCCTCGGATCACAAGGCCGCCAGAATTCAAAAATGGAGATGAGCTTCTCCCTCCTTACGACCCGCGCCTTACGACCGGCCGGACAGACTTTAAACCGAAGTTATGGTCGGCCCCTCGTTTCCTCCCTCGGTCATTCTTCTAGGCAGCACGGTTATTCCATTGCTATCGGCTCCCAAAGAATGGAGCAGCGGAGAGCCACGGGAGAATACTTTCGCCTAGGATGCGAGGGAACGCGGATGCTCTTCGGGGCAATCCCACCACTCCCTCTTCGTACTTGATTCTGTCGATGGTTGTCCTCTTGAAATGAGTTTCTGCAGTAGGATTTCTTGAAACGTGTGCAACACTCGTGGCGTCCAAGCTTTTTTGACAGCGCAGACTAGTTTTTGATCGTAAAACTAGCAGGCGTTTTGAAGCGATTTTTAAATACACAGGCAAGTATGTAATGAAAAAATTAATTGTACTATTTAAACGTATATAGATGTATAGATGAAATATAATTAGGAAATGTTGTTAAACGATTATATAAAGGATGCAGAAGGAAAGAAAGATAAATATGTGTTAATTCAAAGAATAATTTAATTTGAAGAATGCGATTGTACTGTTTTCGTTGTTTTATTCAATATAGGATGAACCTGAGAATATGCTATTTGCAGATCTGGTCCCAATTTGAGTTTGTTTTTGTTTTTGGTTTTAATCGTATTTATCATCAAATATATGACTCTGTGCAAATAAGTAGGGTTAAATTATCACGAAAATAGATTATTAAGTAGAAAATAGTTTAAGGAATTATTAGTAAAAGAAATTATTTTTACAATTTATTTCGTGCACCGCAGACATCTTTTCGTGCAATCCGCTTTGAAAATCACTGCACTACACTAATCTGCGTAGTTTTTTTTGTTTGCTGTCTACAGATTGAATTTTTTCATAAGATAGTTCCTATAGCATCTATTCGTAGGCAATTACAAAAGCATTTGCTTAATTGTTTTTTATGTTAGAGTTGATAATCGTAATAAAGAATATTATTGGTTAGTAATGAGACGTTATATAATGAGGTATACGCACCACATCAATATAAAAAAATTAAAGACATTTAACAAGATATAGATGTATTTCTATATGACTTCGAAGTTACATGGGTCTATGGAGTGTTAAAGCAATATCTAATGAGGAAATGGAAGGACAAGAAAAAAATATGACGCATTAAATTTCCATCAATGGTCATTATGAGTGATCTAAAAGCTCTAAAGCCAAGAAATCGTTTCTTCGTGCAATTAAGATCATATTTTGTCCATTAGCATCGCAGGTCATTGTTAAAGGGCTAAATTCACGTTAGAAGTTACTTCACTTTTGTATCTAGAAACCTTTTATATTAAAACGATTCACTGTGATGTATTTTCGCCGTACATTTTAATTTACATATTAATAACATTATCTTTATTTATAGGTGATGTAGAAATATTTGTAATAATATAACGAATGTCTTTAAACAAAAAAGAAAAAACTTTAGATGTGTGCTTTAATTGGCCATTATTTAATATCACGTTAATTGATCGAGCAAATGAAAGCAAAAGAAGGAAACATGATTAATTTCCTTATTAAAACCTATGATTTGAGCTGGGGTATATGTTTGTGTAATTAAAGCTTGGATTTTTTTGTCAATATTTTTATTTTCCTCGATATCAACATAATATGTTGATTATTCTATAAATAGTGTATTGATATGATGAAAGAAATGTAAAATATATGAGTCGGTTCAAGCTGGGATTTCTCTAGCACAATATGCAATTTTTATTCATTACATAAAACTGGATTTATCATCAAAATTTAGTCGAGTTTTAATTAGGTATCATTAAGACATTTTTGACTTTAATTGCTACAACACCTTTAAGTAGAATCTATTGATCAAGTAAAAAAGATGTAGGTCTATTTGACAGATCCTAGTTTATTTTCTTACTATAAAAATCGCAATCTTTGCTTTTTGCATATGTAAGTACAATCTCCCTCAAAGTCTCAACTGTGACTTTCATTTTTTACGCGTATTCACTAATTGAGATTCAAAGACTCAAAACCAAATAAATATTCAATAAATAATGTTCATTTGATCCAGGAGCGAATATTTACTGCATACATGCACTAATGTATTAAATGCATGCATTATAACTTGATAAGGACTCCACAAGAGAGTCGAAACATCGCTTTTATTAATAGCAGTCATGATTTACTCCTAGACCGAATAAACATCATTAATTACTGATCTTTACGACAAAAGGAGTAATACAAAAATCCTTAAGCAAATAAATATTCCCTTTACATCAAATAATATTCCTTTTGCATTTTATCTTTATTTGTACAGTTAGTCTATCTGTTTTCTAAGCTAATCTTCCTAAACAAAATATTTAATTCTGAAATAAATAAATAAATAAATAAATATATATATATATACTGTAGATAGAAATATTTACATTGTAAACAGTTAGCCTGGGTTTTGTTGCTTAATATTGTTTCTAAATCACCTTTTCGTTTAAGTACGTTTAATATTCTCGCGCGATAAGTTTATTCTTTTGCTAGCCATGTATGCCTCTCCTATCTGATAAACACCAGCGGTACAGAGTACAAGACTGGGTAATGAAGGAAGAAGGGGTGAACGATAACGTGTAAAAGCGATTTTGAATGGCTCGTCTCTGCACAATCGTACCTGCCTATGCGTATTTGTTATGCGCACATGTTTTGCTATGCTTTCTATGCGATAGGCATCAGCGACGCCTTGTTTCAAAGCTGGGCCGTGTAATGAGCAGTGAGAGAAAGGCAGAGATAGTTGTCAGCATACAGAAGGAATAGGTTTCATGCCCGTGGGCGGCACGTTGGACAGTTTTGCCATACAGAATCTTTGCTTTTTCTTCTTCATGTCTTCTCTTTATTCCTTTTTTCTTTGTAAAAATTCAGGATCATGTTGGAGAATAGAAATGATCGTCAATCCTGTTTCTACGTTGACTTTCGACACGCAGAAAGTCGTGGAAATGTACGGATGTCTTTTAAGTGCAAATTATTCTCACCTGATCGAGGTTTTTGCATTTTATGTCCCACTACTGCTTATTCTTACCTTGGAATATTCTATATACCAATAATTCCTGATTAGTAGCAGCATGTCAGTATAACAGTATATCAATAAAGATAGCAGTATATTTTTTCTATTTAAAAATTAGCATTGTTTTCTAATTACTACATGTAATTAAGGTTAAAGCAAAAATATTTTGAATTTCTATTTTTACTAAACGCGCTATCTGATATATATATATGTAGATACTTTATACGTTACATTTTATATTTCCAGGTAATGTAACATAATTTAAACGTGACACGGAACGATAATGGTGGGTGAAATATTACCCTGAAAGAAGAATAAAATGCGGTGCTAAACTTTAAAGCAATATCCAATTAACGTTTTGCCGGTGCCTCATTTTGCTATCGACAGAAGTTCCTGTGGTTAATATAAACTAAAACCAAATGTCGATTTTTATCTCAGCGGCATAAAAAATAGTATCTCACTCTGGCTACTCTAATTTCAGGGCTATATTAAACTTCGTATAATTAGAATTTAATTCTTAATCCTTAAATCTATGGTAATTATTCTGTCAACCTTCTTATAACACCGTACTCCGTGAACAGGGTCAAAAATTGACAGCTCTCCTATAACACAGTACTTATGGATCACGATTCTCGTACAAGACTTCATAAATTTGGGCAGACCTCATACAGCAGGAATTCTTCATTCTTCACAAAAAAGTTTAGAATAAATTTATTTCGTTGATATATGTAAATTTTTGTTCTTGAATTATATATCTGCTTTTGTATCTTATAACAGGAATGACGACTTCTAAATTACATTTGGTACGGTTCCAATATATTGTAGTACGATCACAGTTTCAGTACAATACGAAACGCATTCTAATGATTTGTATTATTTCGAGACGTTGTTTAATACGTTTTGTGCCACGTGTACCATAAACGGTACACGCACACATATTTATTTAATATACTCAAAATATATATTTTATGACAAATTTAATTCTGTAAAATGTATTTCCATTAAAAGAATGAGGCATTATAAAAAATGCGGTATAGAATAAAGCACATAAATTTATTTAATTGTAATATCTACAATAATTAATAATTACAGGTAATGGATGAAACTTGCTTGCCAGCAGAAACAAAAAATGTTATTTCCGCATATTTCCCTACTCCCCCTTTTGTTAAATATTTTATTTCTCGCCTTTTCCATTTAACAAATTTGCATACAGCAAGTCTTTTTTACTAATCGAAATATTTCATACTGATTGACTTTTACAATGGAACCAATTGCAATGTCACGTGCGCCGTAAACGGTACTTGATGTGATAACTACTCTAAACAAGCTAATCACTTATGGATTGATGAAGTAATGAAATATTCTACGATAATGTATCGGTCTTTAATCAAAATAGCAAATGGTCTGAACGACAAGTTAGGCAAAAACGGCCTGGCACGGAACGTGTCAACACGGTTTTGATGTAACATGGAATGAATGAATCATGCTACAAGAGTGTTGACTATATCAGCGCTCTTGATAATCTAACTTCTTTTTCTCAATACTCTTCGTACCACTTTAATTTTTCAGTAAGAGTTTATCCTTTATATCCTGCAGCGAAATATGATTTGCAATCGAGTAGGAAAAGTTAGTGTGAAACTTTAATGCGGAAGCCGATAAATACTCCCCCCTGGCGCTGTTATTCTCTCATCGAAAAAAGTTGCGACGGTTAATACCCTCTATAGCTAAACATTCTTGTATGCCAATTTCAGGGATGTGAAGTTCAACAGAAAATTAAAACTTTTTAATCCACGACGAACACTGCATCGGCTTCCGAGTTGATCTTAGATCCAACAAGAAAGTTTGGCCTATCCCGTGCAGTTTTCGTTTTTATCACCTGTAAAAAGTATCTTTCAACTTTCTCGCCCCCCCCCTCCCCAAAATGAGATGTGAAAAAATAATAGCTCACGCAGAATGGCGGAACTAATTTTGAATCGATGTGGTTGCATATATACGTACTGATTGAAGGTGATTTTTTCATAGAAAGTATTCTCATTTTATGTAGAAGTAATTTTCAAGAAAGGTTCATTCGGAATTGAAAGCCTCTCATCGTCCACTCAAACGTCGCTTTGTAAACGATGAGTAGCTTTCAATCTCGAATAAAACTTTTTTGGAAGGGAATTTTTTTATTGTTACAAAGCAAAATAACATATTCATTCGTCAAAGTACGCGAGAGAGTTCTTTTAAAACGATGCCAGAGAAAGAATTGTGTTCTCGATTTTTCTTTCCGTAAGGGACGTCGTTTTTTCTATCATTTCTTGGCGCTGGAAGCTTTTTTCACGAGAAGCTTTAAGAGGAATTTCGGTATGAAGTCGATTGCGGCGCTTTGGTGAGGTAAGAAATTGCCAAGGAAATTGGTACGTGCGCACAATGACGTTAGATAAATCTTTATTCCGGGGAAAGAAATGTTATTAACTCGTGAGTAAAGTAGGCGATTAAATGGCTCCTCGTGGTCCGAGTTGGACTTTGCGGACAGTTTATGCATTGTCTCGTTACATCGGCATGGAACTTAACGTTTAGTACCAAATGGACTTTTAAGTAAGGATTCATTTCAAATCTTATTGCCTTTTGATGCGTAGCAATATCTCGATTTTGTAAAGATTGTTTTGCAAAGAGTGATTGGCAAAATAATTGTAGCATCGCGCATATCTTTCATGCTTCATAGTACTTATTAACTTTCGTTATCATGAGACAGGTTTATTTTCACAGCAGCTTACATGCTCTTTTACATTTTCTATGTTCTATGTGCAACACATACGTGTTCAAACGTATTCCTACGATTCTCATATCTATTATTACTATAAATTTCTAGATAAAATATATGAAATCAAATATATCGAGAATATTGTGAAGTCTTCAGTAATTTTCCAACTTTATTATACTCTGTGCTGTTTTAAGAAATTGCACTTCCTTATAATAATTACAAAAAGGTTTAGCGGACACAAGAACGACGAATATTGTTTGTGCTGATGAGCTTTGGGACTAATAAAGCCGCTATAGCAATCACGAAGAAGCAGTCCTTCTCTAGGGACTTTTAACTCTGCGCAGGTAACAGAATAATTTATAGCTGAAACACGATATGCGCAGACTTCGTTCTATGTGAAAATCTGAGATGTTACGATTCATTTCTTTTAATTGCAAGTATGTATTATTCAATTGGTAATTCAAAACTAATTGCTCGCAAGGACCAGTTTTGTCAAGATATAGAGTAAGTTATCTTTTTCCTCGTTTTTCCAGCTGTACGCTATTATCCACGATATGTAGCACTCGATATTACGCACCACCACAACAGAACGCTATAATGTACTGCTCAGGGAACATTCAGCGATAATTAAATTCCACAAAAGCAATTGGAGGAGTCATGTCGTGCTTGACACGAAAACTGTTATCAAGTTTGTTATATTAATTTGTATTTCTCGAAGTTACATGCGCATAGGAGATAAAACGACGGAGTTTTAATGGAATGACCAAGCCATGTTCTTGCTTTTTTGGCGCTTCGAGCAAAAATTTTTTTGGTTTCCCTTTTTATCATCACATATATGTATAGCAAAACTAGTTTCTAATTTAGAGATCAAGTTTTTAATTTCTAACTTATTGTGTTTGTAATTTGCAATTTGCTTTTTTAGTACAAAATTTCAACTTATTATTGAAGAATAAAAAATGACTTATAAGACAAAATTCTGTATTCATTGATATCCAGTTTATGTACTTGTACTTTGCGAGAGATGGTGTAGATGTAGTTTTTCACCATTAGTGTTGTAAATTATCGTCTTCCAGTTTTAATATCTCATTTCATGATTTAATTAGAAAAAATTTAATTACAAAACTATTTAATTCGAATTTAACAATGATTAAAATTACGTATATGAATTTGTTAAATTGTAAATTGTTTCTATATAAATATTAGGTTGCAAATTAAATATAAGAACGGGGGTGAAATTCAAGATCTGCAATATAAATACGCACATTTTGCTAATATAACAGAATATATGTGACTTGATTAAAAACAATATCTGTAATTGATACTAAAGTCAAACGTGTATTACCCATTTGTTTTATCACTTTTTCAACAAATTTTACTTTTGCACTGGTTTTTATGGATTTTACCTTAGTCACGAATTTTGTCATTTTTATATTTGCTATTCTGAGGAGGTTTACCGCCCTGAATCAAGCCTTGAGAATGACTTGAAGATATTGTCCGTTTTATGTAACACGATTTATTGCATAGTTTGAAATGAAAAAATATCATCGAATTTTTCCAAGAAAGTTTGACGATAACAGCAACTATTTTAGTTTACCTTACTAATAGCTTCTAAATACACTTTTATATTTGCCGATGACCATTACTTTTGTATTTTTTTATCTGATATTTTTTTTATAATCTATGTTATCCTCCTGTTTCTTCTTTGCTATAATAATTATATGTAATATAGCGTAATTTACTATCAATCCCCAAAGAGAGAATATTAAAGAAGACAAATATCTTGATATAACATAAACCGGCGTTTCTGCTCAACTGCTAGCCTTATTCAATGTGAATTTATTTCTAGAATTACACAATTCGTGAATCAATTAAAACAACAGATATACAAGAATGTTTGTTGGAATGATAAATGTAAAAACAAATGAGACAAGTACTTACATTCTGCGAAAGTGAAAACAATATTTCTCTTAATTTACCGTTTAGAAGCTGATTATTCGAAATACTGACTCGATGAGGGTAAAAATAAATCGGTTATCCATTCTATATAAGACGCGCATACACGATCGATGCAACAAAGTAACAGAGCACTCTGCAATCGAGTTTCAGGCCGGAGCGAAAGGGCGGACTTCTCGGCATAAAGGACGACAGAGGGAGAAGCGAAATATGGGGAAGGGCGATAAGAGGGGCATCGCGCAACGCAGCGACGGTAAGTGTCTTCGTTAAACGTCGCTTAACATGTTAACCAGAGTAGGCGAGCCACCTCGTCGTTTGAAGGCACTTCTCCGTTGATCAAGACGGAATAATTCGACGCTGAGGATTCACAGTTAGACTCGTACAAAGCGATCAAACGTGTAATTTACTTCTCGCTCATCTCACTAATACGCCGTGTAACCCAATACCTTTTGTTCAATCGTGCGTTTATTTTAATAATCCATTTGGATCATAAGGAAATATGAAAAGAAGGTTTTTGTCACCACATTTTTTTTATTATATTTAAGTAGGAAAATGACTACAAGTAAATGAATTCCATATTTCTGCATAATAAGATAAAAATTAATTGCGAATATGTAATTTAGATATTATTGATAATGGCGGAAATATTGATTAGTTATTTTGTGCAGTATGATAGTATTTAAAATGTTGAATGCATAACCTCAATGTCTTGGATAATGTTATTACTTATAAATAATTCGAACACATTTTGTCTGATAAAATTTGAAATATCTTTGTTTACGCCGCTAACACTTGAAAATGTATGTACTTTAAGCGACTTATTTTTTTCCTTCCAGCCAAATTCACTGCCACTCTCATTTTGATTATTACCAGCATCATCAATATCGGATCTGATTTCAATAATTCGTTTTTGCTTCAGTGGTTTAACTCCTTCTTCACCATAATCAGAACTACTACTTTTATCTCCAACACCCTCCATTTCTATTTTTTAGCTAACAAATAATGATAGCGACCAACAAATTTGTGCGTATGCATACGACTTGGGTGATAGTGACCAAGAAAATTGAGTGTATATATTCGCTATTGATACAAATGGGTTAACCCAATTGCAGCATTAGCATATATAAACAGCCAATTATGTTGTTTCTTATTAAAAGAGGATTAGCATAAAATAACGATTGAACATAATACAAAAATATTAAATATACAAAAAAGGCACATGAAAAGTTACAAAGTTTCCATCGTTTTAATCAAGATTTACTAAACAACATTTTTCTATAATGATAAAAACAACTTTATCAAGAACATTATAAAAGCGTTGTGTTTAACTCAAAAGAAAGGAAGAGAAATAATTTATCAGTGGAAAAATTGTGAAGTAATTTGATGTATTGACCACTTTAAATACTACGATACTGCACAAAATAATTAATCAACATTTTTGTCACTATCTCTTCTTTATTCTTTTTTACGTAAGTTTTATTATATATTATTAGAATAACTGTTATAATTACTAGAATGCATACAGAATGCTAAAATATGAAGTTCTCTTAACTAGTACTTTTCCTACTTAAATATACAATATTTTTTAAAAAATTTCGAGATAAGGACCTTTTTTTCATTCGATTTTGTGATGCAAATCAGTTAATATTTTATTTATTTGACCTAAAGGTTTTGATTTTTTAATCTACCGATGCCAAACTTTATTAAGATAACGAGATATATCTTCTGTATAGATTATAGTAAATATATGTATTATACAAAAATTCTTTTTTATCGAGAAAGCACATGGTTCCAGGACTACGGTTGTACCTTTGCACGTATTCGGTTACAAGATTCGATTACAATTCCTGCATGTCATTTCTTGTTGTATTACTTATTAACCTTATCAGATTTTAGCAATATTCTTCAACGCCATAATCGTATTATGAATTAAAATTGCGTGTAGATTATACCGTTTTAACAAGAAGTATCCTATATTGGCAGTAAAGTCACGAGTCTAATATGTTATACGAAGCCCTCCATTTTTTTATGTGACAGCCAAGGAGGAGTTTTGAGGTTGTATTATAGCTTTTTATGCTGTAGAACAAGAAGAAATACGGAAAAGTTATTTTTCTTTCATAACAGATACATTTTCCAAATACGGCATATCGTTTGGAATTAATATCTGCGACAAGTAAAGCCTTTGTGAAAAAGAAATTGCTAGAATTTAAAATAATTCCTGTTTTAACCATTCGTGTATAAAATGTTCAGTGATATTGTAATCTACGGATACGATTCATGAATACACCAGCTTAAATAATACACATCATATGAGTGAAATAAACATGCTTTAAATCAGTTTGTAGATTTTTAAATAAGGATATTAAAATGCACAATCACATTTTTCTGCTTAATTCTAGGAATTAGAAGAAAATACGATGACGAATTATCAGTTCCTATTTCTTCTTGATACTTCACATAATCTATACGTGGTGCTGAATTGAGAAAAGCCTCACAATATTATCGGCAAGATTTAAGATAATATCGGTCATTCACTTAATGTTATTAAAAGAAATAAAAGTCCTAGTTTATATAGGTATTTATTGGGAAATGGCACGTCCAAATACTATAGATAATGATAAAAAAATGATATGCTCATTTCTTTAAATATTCAGTTAGCGTCTTGACGACGTGATCTAAAATATTAGAACTATGTACCGTGTAAGTATAAAAAAAAGCACATAGATCTTAAAAAGAAAAGTGAAGCAGAATTACATTTACCGAAACTAAACACGAATAAAAGAAAATAGGGCCTTAAGAATATGTAAATCAAAATAGGATATGTTTTATTAAACATATAAGCTTCTTATTAAATCTTGTTGGATTCGCATTACATGGCAAAAGTTGTAAAAAACAAAAATGAAAACTCGGATAAAAAAAAATCGCACCAAAAAACCACATGGAGAATTTAGAATTATTAAGTGTGACATTTAACTGCTCCCTAAGACCACTATAATTCTTATTATAAATCCAGACAGAAATCAGAATATACACAATTATTGTTAAGATTACAGAATAATGCAGTTTTTGGGTACGCTGTCGTGAAACATTTAAGATAGGATTTAAACACGCGGCTGCCTAACCGCACAACTGAGTACCAACCATTCCAACAGCATAGCTAGCCGGCCAAGTCCAACGATATAACATTGATCTATGTAAACGACACAAGGGTAATCGCATGAAATAATGCATAGTCGTTTTGACCAGAAATAGCTGTCACGCTCGGAAATTCCATGTGCGCGAGTCCTCTACTAATTACTACATGGCGTCACGTGACGTGATAAAGCAACTGCTTAGTTTAGCGTAATAGTAAGAGTACCGTCAAACTCAATTACTTGCGGCACGAGATCGCTCTCGATTGTTCATTAGAGACGGGACAAGCAGGGCGATGCCTAGATTAGAAAATTCTCTGGAGAGACAAGAAGCAAGACAGGGAGGAATATATACAGTGGCACACTAGTTCGATCATCTGTCCCTACATTCCAGGAAATAGTCGTTCAACTTTTTTTCTGTGTGTAGCTTGAACATAAAGGAACCTAAAGGTCTAATACTTGTTCACATCTTACAAAATTCTACTTTATTTTTCTTATACGTACTCTTGTAGTTATTATGTATAGTTTTATTAAAGCCCCCGAGTAAAGCAATTTAAACAAATTTGTGAATTATAATAGCTATTGAATTTTGGTATACAAATTACTATTCTCATAATTGTTCTATTGATTTTTATACTCATTGCCAGTGCTATTAATTCTGTAGCAAGGAAGAACATTTAATTATGCAATTAAACTGTATAGTTATCATTTCCTCACATAAATTTTGATTACGTAATATGAAGCCCATTCCTTAAAATATGAAGAGTTAATTATTATATATCTTAAGCGAAGATTTTTTGAAAAAATGTAATGCAGTTATCCGAATAAGTAAATGCAGTAGTCTCTAATAAACAAATTTATGAGTCTCTGCGCGTACTTTCAGTGCATATGAGGTTACTTTGAAAAAATCCTATAAGTGATTTGCGAATGTAATAACCAGAAGTGGTTCTGAATTAACGTAGTGCTGAAGAGTTTGGTGCGTGCAATAAACTTGCTGATTTTTCTGATTATCGTTAGAAACCACTTTTCGTATTTCATTAAGAATCCAGAGATAATTGTGAATCAACTTCTGCGTTTCGTTACAACATTTGTTATTTGCACATCATCTTTACTTTTGTACATTTACTTGTATTCAATTATGCAAAAGCCACGATTAGATCGTTGCCTAAGTACAAAAACTTAAAATATACAACGATTACAAAGACTTGAAAATTGATTAATTGACATTAATCTCATTCATTTCTTTTACATCGCGTTCGTCGCTGAAGGAAAATGCAGAAAAATGACAATACCCTGGAAAAGCAATCGAGACACAGGGTGTGATGTTTCAGTGTGTTGAGGAACGAGTTTGCGTAAGGGAACACTAATTGCACGATATCACGGATGCCTTTGACGGGCATCCGAAAAGCAGGACAAATACAATCGCGCATCTGCCACTTCACGCGTAGCATTCGTTACTTCGGCGTTATTGCATTCATAAAAATTTTTCTCTGCACAGGCGGGCCTCTTCGGACTTGCCTTTCATATAACGCTGCTGTGCTTCCTAGAGAATTGCAAAAAGCAAATGTTTTGCGATGCACTCAGAAGAGTTATTGAAATATGCGCGAATATCATTGAGTAGCAAGTTGGGCCACATACCTCTGACAATTGTAGTTTCAATCTTGATATTATACTACAAGTAAAGGAACTGGAATAGCATTTTTTATTGAAAATTAATTATTCACGCTGTGAGGGAAGAATCATTTTTACTTCTTAGTTTGATATTTAGTGGATTTAAACAAGTTTCTCAATCCATCGCGGAGCCTAAATCTGTGCCACAAAACCAAGGCGACCTTTCGACTTACAAAGTCCTTATTAAGCCTCAAACGGTTTTTAAACATTAGAAATGTATATAATATGAATAACATATGAAATAAAAGATGTTCTAAGTAATTTATATAGAATGATAAACTTACTACTTGTATATATGTACAGGCCAATAAATATTAAAAGCTTATGTATTATCTTTATCAGATAAGTCTTGCGGAGAACATCCAGAGAAATTTATTTAAATCAACTTAAGTTAATCCTGTGTTGCAGTATAGGTGTATATATTTACGACAATAGATATAGGTGTACGCGTGGAAACCGTCAATCGTTACCAATAATATGTATCTCAATTTACCGTTTCCCCGTAAATACAGAAATTAATAAACAGATATTAACTATGCTTTATATACAAGAGCTACGATATATTTTGTAACTATGAAAGAGATACAAATTTAAAAAATAAACAATCATGAGTATAAATATGCAATGCTGAATGGCAGATGTATCAAGAGTAATAACCTTGGAATGTACCAAGCACCGTAAAGCGACTGCGGCGATATATTCATATTAAAATCATACATATTACGTACTAAATTAATGTTCCAAAATGACATACATATATACACAAATATATTAATTGCGTTAAAGTAACGGACATGATGAAATTTATTCTTCATCGTCCATGTATCCTGTTACGTCTCGATCCACCGTAATTCCTTACGTTGAATTTCGTAAGGTCGTAAATCTCGCTTCCACTGCTGCGTGGCAACGTTGGAAACGATGATTTGCGATGAAATCAAGTCAGAGTTGAGATGCAGGAGAATTATTGACCACTGATTTGTATAACAATATTTACTCAATAAAGTTAATATACAAGAATGACGTAACAAATGTATTACAATAATAGTTAATAATAACGTGAGTTCGAGAGTGTCAAAGCCGATTGCTTGAGCACTGCCCCCGGGATATAATTGACGAGTATGAACAACGAGCCAGTCGTCCCGCTACGTTGCTTAATACGTGATATCGTGAGTGTTAATTATTTTAGATATGGCAGAATTCTGCGCGAGGATATTCCTCGGGACGATAGAGTCTGGCGCGAACTAAGTTTAACACGTTGGCCGCCGCGGATGTTACCAGTGATCAACGATGTGGCCAATAGTAAAAATACACGATAAGAATAGATATCGATAGTGATCAATTCTTCGATAATACCATTGTTATTATAATGGTTTGAAGAAATTAATGGCATATAGAACGTATAAAAGTAATTTTATTAACGCGTGAAAATATGCATTTTATCAGTGCATATTGCGATGAATCGCATTAAAGCACTCTTTGCAAATAAAAAATAAACCAATACAATCAGCATAATATGTTACCACTTTTCTAACAGAATTCGTTGTACTTATTCTCCCTGACTGTTTTGAATTTTCTTCGTAGCGCAATTTGTAAAATCGTTACAACTGTTAACATTGTTTTAAATCGGTGTGAAGACAAAAGAAGTTTGAAGCAATGCATATGAAGACGACTATTTAATTCAAACAGTGGGCGAATGAGCTACTAGAATGAGCCATAATAGTGGCGCGTCATTCTGAGAGACGATATCCGCGAACGCCACTATAGTGGTGCGTCGTCCTGAGAGACGACATCCGCGAAAGCCACTATAGTGGCTCATCGTACCTAAAAGGTTAAATCCAATTCTTTGAACACTGCCTTCGAATGTTAAATGGCGACTAATTTGTTTAGCGCATTCCGTGGGTTTTTAAGTGAACTGATAAATGAATGTGTAGGGGTTTCGTTCACCTCCTCGGATGGGGTTTCGAAATCCCTTTGCCAATCGTGATATTCTGTTCGCTTTTTGGGGGTTTTCTAGGCGGCTTCATTTTGATTGGTTGGGCTGCATTTCTCTGGAAATGTTGGTTAACAGATTGCCTTTCCTGACCTTTCTTCAGGCATCGTTCGTGACATAAAACAATTGGCAGGACACGCGCGTTTTTGGTGGTTGAAGTGCCGCACTTAGGCCTTTAAAAATGCCGAATGTTTTATCGCCTAGCGGACCTCTGAGATTAGACAGAGGTCCAATAAAGATTTTACCCTTAACCTCTTAGGCACGATGCGCCACTATAGTGGTTTTCGCAGAGACCATCTCTGTGAACGACGCGTCACTTTAGTGACTTTCGCGGAGACCATCCCTGTGAACGGTGCTGCACTTTAGTAGTTTTCCCGGATGTAGCCTTCGTTCTCTCCGAAAAAGTATCAAATGATATAAGAAATTTTCTTATCATCTGCTTGAGGTAGCAATCTGGAATGCGCGTTGTTTATATAAGCTCGAAAAAAAAGCTTGAAAAAAAAGTATTAAAATATTGTATATCGTACTCGATTGTATTATTAATTATTAAAGGAAATTATTAACATTAAAGTATATTTATCATATCTTTAAAAAAGATTATAATTCAAACATCAAAAACTTCATTCCAATGTACTCGCATCGAGAATAGCATTGTCTGTTATACATTGCACTGTGCATCGTTTCCGCGTACTTTGCGTCGAACTCGGCCGTACAGAAAAGCAGCCCCGCGCAAACTTCGGCCGTGCCTAAGAGGTTAACCTATTCACTGCCAGGCAAATTTAGAGCATCTTGCTCGGGGTGTCAAGGTTTTATTTTAAAGAAAATATGAAATTTTACAAAATATAATAATATTAAGATACTACTATAATACTGCAATGGCACTTACAGTAATTTTTATTGAAAAAAAAAACACTACAAAATAACACGTGGCTGACGTCACTGAATAAGATTCCTGTGTTACATGTTATGTCGTAGTGTTTTTTTTTCAATAAAAATCTTCATATACAAAGAGATTTTCTTTTCGTTTTGTTTTATTTTACAAGCTCGTTACCTAACTTTATCTGGTGACAGTCAATAATACAGATGTGTAATGGTAATAGAATGCCTACAAAGCCATGTGGAATGTGCACAAAGCAAAAAAACGGAAGGAAACTAGGTTTTTTTTGTCCAGTGTGACCCAACAACCCAGCACTTTGCGTTGATCCTTACTTTAAAGCTCATCTTGGAAAATTGTCTGCGTAACGAATTTACTAAACTACAATTTACTTCGAGCATTATCGATGCTATAGAGCAGGAATGGTTAACAATCAAAAATACCACAGGAAGACTATCAACGAGTTTTTTCTTTAGAAATTTTCTTTAGAAAAATTACCTGGGTGAAACTTGCAACAGTGCGAGGCATGCGATAAAAAAAATGGTAATAGAATTAAATGATCCAGCTTAATTTGCGCTACATGTAAGAAAGGAATTCATGGAATTTTTGCAACAAAACACTCTTGTAATAAGTGAAGATAAAAAATATTTCTATAGATAAAAATTACTTTTTATATAATGATTACAGTTAATTATCACCGTTTTTATTATATATTAAAAAAAAATAACTTCGCACTTTATTGCGCACTTTTAGCATATATACAGTACAACAAAATTCTTCAGCACTCAAACGGTTGATCACGATACATTAATAATGAAATTCATTCTTCATCTCCCATGTATTCTGTACGTCAATATACACTGATAGCGATACTAACACACATTCAGTATTTTTACGATACTTACTCGTAACAGAACTGATTACTTTAGTCTTACCGTTTGTAAGAAAGTGAGTCGTAAGAAAGTCGAATGAGTCAAGGAACGAGGGGCGGTTCTATGGAGACATAAAACGAGCTCGGTTTAAGAGACAGAGTTATTAGCAACTGTTGCGTTATTACATTTGTGCGAAAATTCGCTGGCTGCACGACATCGTCTCTTGTGTATTCTAATATCACGGTAGGATAAAGCGCCTACACGGAATGGGATTAAAGCATAAGAGGATCCCCGAAGCGCGATTGTTTGCATCCGGGAAAATTGTACGAGACGCGAGAAAGTAATTCTCGTGTAACAAGATTAATCGATCGCGTCAGCGTGACGAGGCAATCCTTAAATTACATTTCCAAGGGCCATGAATCAAGGTTCGAGGAAATTTTAAGGAACGCGTTTCGACACGAGCAAGCTATTAATGGTTTGATTGATTTGTCTTGCAAACATTATTTAACTATTTTGCCAGTTTGTTTGGGTACGTTGCGGTTTGCGCAATTTGGAACTCTTGATCTTAAGTGAACAGCTGCTTTTATCAAATAACTACCGCTAATAAGAATTACGCGCGATTTTTTGATACCCAAAGTCGGCATTACCCCGTCGGGAACAAAGAACAAAAACTCATGGTTCGTTTTAATCCTAGGCGTTTTTTGATTTCCTGAATTGTTTTCTCCATTTTTGATAAATGGTCAGATTTGGGGATACTAGGCTGTTCAATAAGTTCCCGGAATGCAAATCAAAAAACGAATTTATAGTTGGAAAAATCACTTTAAAGGTTGAAGATTTTAAACTAAATTTTTAAACTAATGTCTGGAAATTAAAAAGTTAAACTAAAAGTTAAAGACTTTAAATTAAAAGGACTTCAAAAGCTCAAAAACGCTCCAAAATGTTGCTGACAAAGTCGTATTCGAACGTGGCTTTGTTTCATGCGGCACCCTCTGTGCACACAGCTTTTTGAAACCCAAAACTATATATTTCTAAAAATATTAATTCTAAATATTTCTAAAAATTTCACTTAAGTTTCTTATGAAACATGAAATATTATAATAACGTCCAAATTTTAGTTCTGTTCTTGACAAATAGACGACGATCCGCGAACATATTAAGCAACCTAGTAGAGAACAATTTTTAGACCGAGACTTGCTAAGAATGTTTTTTTGGTACATACGTAGGAGAACTCTATATTGTAATCTTTTAATCATATTCGTAGCATTTGTAAAGTGTACTGAAAACGTCGATGAAAATATTCGTAAAAATTTTTCTCGCCAAAAGGAGGCATCACTGGAAGCCCCCGAGGAAGCAAGGTACTCGTAGTCGAATTTTCGAGTCACTCTTCCTCGAATAGTTGATAGAGTCAGTCCACGACGCCTTCTGTTCCACTAATCAAGGATTTACATCCAAAGCGACTGTGGTAGCGGAAAAACACCTTATCGCTGGCGGGGAAAATTTTCTTCTCGACGACCATAGGAGCATTCAAAACCCTCCGTTGGAACCCGCAATAAGCGTGCGCCTCCAAGGACACGAGTGCTTAACGCCTCATGGCTAGGTACTCTAGTAGTCTGCGCTCCAGCGATATCTTACTAAGACTTCTGAGGTAAACTTATATTAGGTAAATAATTCATTATATCATAATAATCCAATATATTATATAATTTATGTTATTATAATAATCCATTATATCATTATAAATCGTTCTATTCTGATTTATTGATTTATGTTCTTACGTTGATAGAATTTAATTTTTTTTTAAATTCCGAGGGATCTTCTATCTTCACAATCTGAACATCACATATATTAGCCCTGTCCACCTTATTATATCTCACAATTGACAAATATTAAATTAGTACCTCCTTTTCTTTCTCTATTATCCACTTTAAAGTAGCCGAATAAATTAAAATTTACCCGCGATAATAAAAAAAAAGGGTGACATTGTGTATGCGAAACGTAAGAAGGCATCGGTGTTTACTGAAAAGATGGTGAGAAACGTGGTGAGAAAATAGGGTGTGTTTTTTTTTCCTTTTAGTCCACCCCTTTCACCTTTATAAGAAAAACAAACAAACAATTCAAGAACATTTGACATCATTTGTCGATACTAAAAAAATTGCAATATTATTCTAGCTGATGAAAGCGTATTTGCCAATCGAAAATTGTTCCGTGAAGCCACCGGTATTAGAAATACGATTTTATCAAAAGTTTCATCGTAAATATAACGCATTTAGTGAGGCTCCATATAACGTAGTATTCTTAGAAGGCAAAACCTATCCTTCGTGTTATGCAGGGATTTACTGAACTTCCTTTATTCTCACCGACGAAACGGGACCATTTGGGTGGGATTGCATGCATCTAAGTGCGCGTTGCGTTACTTCGCAAAGAACGTATTATCGGGGCGTCGAAACTGCAGGAGCCGGGAGAAAATGCACACCGTCGAGCGACACAGTGAAGATGCACCAACTTCTTCGTTTAATAACTTTAAAAGCATTCGTGACCGCTTCCAGAAAAGTTGGCTTCGGGATGTTCCTTATTATGCACCACTGAGTTAGTAGATTTTGGTGAAAATCTAATGCTGTTAACGAAAGGGTATCGCGAGATAATTATTTTCTATTGGTTGGAATAACAGAAAAATGCTTGAAATTGTCGCGTTTTCTCTGCACATTTTATTGGTTTTGCACTGCAAATGTACTTGTGATTTTTTTTTGTAGATTAAATTTATCCTCTCGCAAGTCAAGTTTTCCGACAACAAAAAAGGATCCGATGGAAAAATTTGATATATGTAACAATAGATATATATGTATAATAAAAATTCGTATATGTAATAATAGTTAAGTATAAAACAATATAAAATAACATTCAATTTTTATTTATCATAAATAATATTGTTGCATATATGTATATATTCATCTATAATGTATTTTCTTCTACTGCGCAGCAGACATAAGTATACGTGAAATAATTATTCCAATCTGTAAAATTAATAATTACAACGAAACTATTAATCACATTAACCAAGTGGATGTTATTTGAATATTAGTTAAAATACTCCTTGCACAGAATTTAATTTTTGAGAACACGTCTTCAAATACAGAAATACTTGATTGAAGTGCAAAACCAGTATCTCAATACACTATTTGCACAACATTTATTACACAGTTATGGAAATTATAAGTAAAATCAAAAACCTAATTATAAACAAGACTATGCACAAACAAAATTTGAGTTCAGTATCAACTTATAGTATGTACAATATTTTATTAAAACGGAAAATACAGTATAATGATATTAGGTTGTTTAATAAGTTTGGGGAACGGAAATCACAAAACGAATTTATGGTGGTAAAAATGACTTTAAAAGGTAGACTTTAAACTGAAAAGTTATAATAAAAGTTAAAGACCTTAAAAGTTAAAAAACGCGCCAAACGTTACTGACAAGATCGTATTGGAATGCGTTTTTAAAGCCCAAAATGTTATTTAAAATATTACAAAAAAAATATCAAAATTTTGGTTCAGTTTCTTATGAAACATAAAATATAAATTAACATAAAAACGTCCAAGTTTTAGCTCTTTTCTTGACGAATATACGCCGCTCTCCGAACTTATTAAACAGTTTAGTAAAGAGCATTTGTTAGACCGAGACTTACTAAGATTGTTTTCTGATACATACATAAAAGAAGTCTATGTTGTAACTATTCAGTTACATTCGCGACATTTGTAAAGTGTACTGAAGACGTCGATGTAATCGACGAAATATTAAAATGACGTCTAAATTTTAGTTCTACTGTTGACTAATAGACGGCGCCCCGTGAACTTATTGAACAACCTAGTATATAAAAATCAACGTTATTCGGTTATAAAACATTCAATACCAGCCCTTACTTGTACACCTGGGAGCTACTACGAGGCGTTTCATCGGCTTATACGTTTGCGCACCTGAAATATGCATGATAACACGATATGGCAGATTGTAAGCACGATAATCCGTAGGTCGCCATTATAGTGCCCACGGGACTCGTACTAAATACGCGAACGCGGATCTGGAAATTAAAACGGGGAAGGCGAAATCTACAGTCGCCTATCCAATTTCTTTGCCTGAAATTCAAATTAAATTTGAACGTCAGTGCGGTAAAATACTCGAGAAGTCGCGTACTTCCGCGGGAGGAGCGGCCGCTATTTCCCTTCACGCGTCTGGAATTTTATCGTTCAAGAGGCCAGTGGCCTGAAGCGGCCGCGGAGGGAACGCCAGTGCGCCAACCTTCCGGGTTATTTATGCTTCCAGTAACTGTCGGATTGTAAAAAACACGCCTCGCGAAAGGAAGAACGAGAGGTCACAATTAGAACTCCATCATCGACGATCATGTAGGGCTTTAAATCCTCTCACAGTGTGGTAAAATGGCGATCCTGGTTCAAAAAATGTATAGTATTTTTATGGTTGAAAACACTTTGGCGTGTAATAAAAAGTGTAAAAAACCGTGTTTTATATGTACCTTATCACTAATCAATCCGTGTATGGGAGATTTTAAAACACAGGATATATAAGACGTGTGATTGGTTATTGACAATTGTCAACTGGACGGAGGAATGGTCAGTTTAAAATCATTATAACTGTGTCATGAAGTCATTGTCAATTGTATTCTTTTGCCTTGTATTCTTTGATGAAGTTGAACTATCGTCGATTGAGTTCGGATTGTCGAGTCACTATTACTACCACTATCCATGTTGGATAACCAAAATACAATTCTACATAGTTCACGAGAACGATTTTTAGAGCTGATGAAATACTAAATTTTGGTGCAATGACTTGTATGTTTGGTTTCAAAGTCGACGGCATACTGAATTCAAAATTGAATCACGTCTTTTTTTTCGGTTAGAATAATCTTAGAGAACGAAGGAAGCAAAGAATCTAGCTACAGACTTAGATATCTTTGTTTTTAAATAGTTTGAGCGCGTTACCCTCCCCCTGCGTGCCACGAGATATACCGTATGGGGTAAACTGTCGATGGGTTAAATCTTCGAGTTCTGTCAATGCTCGTGCATGAATTTATAAAAGTCGTTCACTTATTTGTGTATAGCGCGAGTTGTGTACATACGAGTGATAATAAAATTTATTGACGACCATCAGTTTAGCACTTGACACTTTTCATGGACCCATATATGGATATTAGAAGAAAAACCAAGTATCGTGCAGTTATTTACTTCTATTCTACATTTGACATATCGTATTATTAGCTGGGGAAGAGACAGTGTTGTGAAAGTGTCGTCATAGGTAAGATGTGCTACGCTGAATTTATGGTTCTGTGATGTCGTTCCGGATGTTGGAAGTGCGATATCGTTCCCTTTGTTGAGGCGGTGGACTTGCTTTGGTAGGGCATGTCGAAGAAGCGTTTCGAGCTAACAACTCGAAGAAGCGCTTTTTGCTTATAATTCGGAGAAGCTCGCAATCATGAAAAAGAGGAGGTGTGAGGACCTTTTAAAGTAAGGGAGTCCAACCGAGCAGTCAGTTAGAGACAATGAGAGCGTAGAGTCGGTCAAAGAGTGAATATAAAAAGTGCTTGTCTTCCAAACAAGGGTTCTTCTACGCATAACTTCGTACCTAACAAAACAAATAAAACATATAATCAAGTATTACATTAAGGTATATGTACACTAAACACTAGTATAAGTTTTATTTACGTAACTTACAATAGTTTTTGAATAATACGATTTAAATAAAATACTGTCCGATTTTTGCGTTACTTTAATATTCCGACACTTTTAGAAACTATTTATTTTTAGATTAATTTTTGTAATTTTAGTGCACTGAATGAAGAACCCTTCTTCATTTTTCTTATTACTTTCCTCTTATCACGTGTATCCAATTTTTTCGATTGGTCCTTTTGGGGTATGGAGTCTATACGATCCTGGTATTTAAACCGTTTGACGATATTTGCCACTGTATTCTTACTCATGTTGAGCATGGCAGCAATTTGTAAACATGATTTGCCCGTTGCGTTGTGAAAACTTACAAGTTGTCGTATATTAAAAGTCATATTACTTTTCCGTGGCATTATACACGTGTACTTAACGATTATTGAAGAGTAAGTGATAAAATAAGGCTTGTTAGTGCCTTTCGTTTGTTGTTTACAAACACAGTTGACTGTGTTTGTAAACAAACATTGCGTTCTAATTCGAAGTAACTCGGCGTAAAACACTCAAAAAAAGGCGCTGCACTACTAAGTGTCCAAATATTAAAGTAACGCAAAAATTGGACAGGGTTTTATGTAAATTGTGTTATTTGACAACTATTATAAGTTATGTAACTAAAACTTATACTATTGTTTACTAGACATGTGCGTTAATATAATGCTTGATTATGTTTTTTATTTGTTTGGTTAAGAACGAAGTTATGACGTAACGAAGTAAAAATCTCATTGTGTCCGAATATTATAGTTACACACTGTCGTGACAATGAAAGAGTGAGAGTCGATTTTGAGAACCTTCCTACTCCTTTTCGCGTCATAACAGTTCGATCGGCAACGACTTTAACTGACCCGTTTGTCAAAGTAAACGTAGCCAAAAACACGACCCCGTGCTCATGTTACCATGCGACTAGAAAAGGTAGTCGAGCTCGAGCACTAACAATGGTGTCGGGATCAAAAATCACCATTGCCTTGTACAATTCGATAAGCTCTCCTGTGAAAGGAATTTTTTTTTGTGTTTTGATTGGCCGAGTTGACTTGTACGTGTGCTTCTGCTATATTTCTATAAAGTTATTTAACAATACATATACGTGATTTTTTTAATTACCGATTTACATTTTCACCTATCACTGAGCTCTATTATTTTTGCATACAATGATTAGCGGAAATAATGTACTATAGATGGAATATGATAGGAATATGAGGTATATGATAATATTCGGTACGTGCTTTAGAGCAGTAAATGTGTAGCTTTTGGAATATGCGTCATCAATGCTGAAAGCATCGAATTGGTTTCCATTTGAATTAAACTACGGTTTCGGCAGATAGCCATTTAGCAGTGAATTCCACATAAACTGACTGATGTTATAAGCATACATCGCTGCTGACTCAATCTCAGAATAGAAATGCAGCTTTACTTTATACATTTTTTTCTCGCAACATCGTCGATGTTTGATTATTTGTCATATTGGGTTGGCAAGAAAGTATTTTAGATTTTCAAATCGCGCTTGGTTCAGTTTCTTGCTGCTGAGGACCAGAAGTTTTATGAGCATAAAATTATGAAGTTGCCAGAAAAATGGCAAAGTGTCATCGAACAAAATGGAAACTACGTTGTTGATTAAACTATATTTTTTTAATATAAAAATATGAGTTTTATTTTACACTACCAAATTGAAATTACTTTCTTGCCAACCTGGTAGTATTTAAAGAATAATATTAAGTATGTGTATGTATACAATGCTCTTCATTAATTTATCTGTATAGGTATTCCTATATGTAAAGGAACGTGCCCGGCAGTCATACAAATGAGAATATAAATTTCATCAGTGATCTTGCATGGGGCAGATAATAATAATATTGTATAAATATTATTATTATAAATATTACTTTAACCTTTAGAAGCCTGATTTTCCAAATTAAATTTAAAAAAATATCAATGTGTTTATTGCAGTAGCCAAATAAATAGAAAAATAATTTTAAAAAATCACAATACATATTTTATATATTTATTTCGGAAAAAAAGCAGATATCAATTTTGATATTTTAGGCTTTTCTTTAAGCAAAACAGGCCCTTGCTAAAAATAATTATATTACAAGTAAAAATAAGATACTCACCTATCCTAAAAGTACTTTTATTTTTTAGAAAAATGAAATGCGTCAAAGATTTATTCCGCTAAACTTTTTCTAAAAATATGTCAATACGGTGGCAAAACAGAATGTTATATTATTTGAACAATTTGGCAGCTAACATTTATTTTTTTAACTTTTGTGCGAAAAAACATCATGCATTGGTAATATATATACAGCCAAATATTAAAAACAAACCAATTGCGAGTGTAAAATTCGATTTAAATGTCCGGTATCAAATTTGAAACTCAGGGCATTTAAGGGTTAATACACCACTTGTCTGTGGAAAGCATTAATTATATGTTATTCATTTTTTATAATTATTGTTATACTCTTCATGAACGATTATTATGTTAAATAATTTTATTAAAGAAAAATAAAGGTAACAATATCGTAATGGGCAGAAATAAACTAGACATTAACGAAAAAGATGAGTCGATTAAAAAATGGGAAAACATTCATACGGAGAAATATCGTTTCGGAAAGAGCAGAATTTCATAAAAACCTTGTTTAATAAATCGATAACTTGACAAGACTGTGTATTTTACAAACATCCCCATCCTAGCAATAAGTATTCTCAATCACCAAAAGCTGCTAATACTCTCCGTGTCGAAGAGTTAAATCGAAACAACTTCCATTGGCGATTTTAGTTACGTGCTTTCTTTGCAAACCGTGGTTTACGGATTACAATGTGACGAATATGCGCAAAAATTGTATTGGTCTTTCACAGAAATAATCGTCACACTTCAATCCGCACGTGGGGCATCTACAAAACTAAGTAATTCTTCAAATTGAATTTGTCCCCACGTTGACTAAGTTTGATCCTTTGCGCTCGAGAGGCGACTCTCAGTCGCCACGGGGTTTTATACAACTCGAGAAGCGAGTGCGAAGCGACCGTCTGTTTATGCTAGACTTCATTACCTCCAAGTGATAGGAGTGCAGTATTGCTTCGTGAATGGATTCCTCGGCTATTTAAGTTTTTTTTCGTAGAAAGTGTAAAATGATGTATCTTAAAATGGAGATAAGATAAGATTAATCTTGAATTTCTTTTTCCTGTGGTTCCAACAATGTCTCCGAGGTTAAATCGGATTCAACGATCATGGCAAAAATATCGCAAGATCTTTCATCGACTAATTTTAAGTTTCAAACCTATACAAAAATGGATTTTAGAAGTGAAATTATCCCAAGTAAAGATGAATTGGATTTTGAATCGTGATGAACTTTTAATCATCGGTCTTGGTGAATGTTTTAAAAATGATCATATAAAACAACAAATATAGAACGTTATATAACAAAATTAAGTTTTCTAAGGTGTAAATATACATAGCGTATTAAAATATAGTTTTCTTGTAAATTAATTTGTATGCGAAATTATTGTGTTACCCGTAAGCCACCTGTCTACATATGCATCTAATCGTTTCTAACTACTGCTTCGCTTGACCGGAAAAGTCATCGAGCGTTAAGGATTCAAATTTATTAACTCAAAGAAAATAGTCATTCTAAGCGCAGTTTTTGTCTGCCCGAAATCATTTAAGTGATGTGCGAGAATTTTGAACGACATTCAAACTGTTTGCATGGAATAAACTTATTGTGTCATAACAGTACAACCTTGGAGGTGAACGGTCGCGTCGTCCGTCGCATCGTAATGTATACAAAGCGCATAGGAATTTTGAGTGTCTTATGCCCTCGACGCATGAAAATGCGTTTGCATCTGCAAAGTCAGTCGGGTACGAGCACTCGAGTATCGAGAGTCGAGAGTGTAGTTAAGTACAACGTAGAGATTCGCTAAGAAGAACAACGACCAGTTCAATCTTAAATCTCAACTTTCACCAGTTATTAATAGTTTCAATAGCCTTTGTATATATCTTAATCCTTTTCATAAACTATATTTTACCAACAACCATATTCTACTATATTTATTAGAACATCAAACGTTTCATTTCTTAGGTGGAGGTTTGACTATTCTTTGAGTTAATTACATCACAGGGAGTTAAATTAAGTACAGATTTCAATTGAACTATTTAATGCTGAAATAATCGGCACCACGTATCATATTTGTGGCTAATCAAATCCGAGAGACTCGCTTGAGAGACGTAAAAGTTTGACAACTCTTGATATTAACTTAACACATCATATCTGTACATGTATTTGAAATCTAAGCCGCCGGTGTTTTGTAAATTAACATGCAGATAACGTGCAGTAATCAACATTTAAATAACACGAAAATTTTTATTATGCACGGCGCTATAAGTCGAATTTTATTTTATGTAAGATCTCAATATTGATCTAACAAAATTTTATTATATAGAGCCACACCTCTTATTTCTGACTAAAGTTAGATAGTATTTCAAAACAAATATAAATTATAATTACGTTGCATAATAGCGTTTTATTTACAGAATTTATTTTAAGTTGAATGTTTTTTTATTAAAAAAATCTATGTTACGTACACTTAAATACCATGCATCCAAAACTGTATGTTATAAATCGTACCTATTTCTTTTATTTTCACACAATGTTGACTTGCGATAAAGCAAATATAAATTGCAACTGCAGTGCAAAGGATTAAACCATATGAATCGTAGGAAGTAGATATAAACAGAGGAGAAAAACAAACATGGTGAATGGTACTCACGAGCAAGCATTTACGATAATAACTCATCTTCATGAATAGAGCCATCCAGGCACAATGCAAAATACTCTTGGCATTTCACAGTTTATTATAACCAGCAGTGTTTTAATCCATTAAGTCCCAGCGTCCTTTTCACAGGACATCTGATTTTCATATAACCTGCATTTGGTGGTTAGCTCACACATTTTACTGCACTTAATTCGTGTTCTGACTTGTTTCTGAATAATTTATAAATATTTCAAGTGAACGAGTTTATTTAATGTCTAGCAATATTATTGTGAAGTTACTCGATTTTTTCTTCAAGGACTTTTTCTTTTATTTCTTTATATTTTTATTTTCCTTTACATACGTGTGACATTTTCTGTTATAGATTTTCTCTGGAAAAGTGTGCTTTAGAAATAAAACTAGTTTTGAGATCGAATCAACAAATTTGGTCAATGAAATTCAAATTCATTGGTCATTCAAATCCAAACCAGCGAATATTTGCAAAAATTTGACATAAAAACCTTTAGTCCGGTATAATAATAATAATAGTGAATGCAAAAATTATGAAGAAATTTTTGGGGGAAAATATTTGGGGCCGAATGAATGAATTAAAATCTTTGGACCTAAAACTAATCTGATCTTTAAAATTTTATTCAAGTGCTCTTCTATTCAGAAGTAAATATGCAATAGCAAGAAGTATCATAATAGAGTATTGCTGAATGAAAATCATTTTTTGTTTTAAACTAAAGCGCACCTTCTTATAACGAAAGTCTTGATCTTTGGGCATAGACGTACAATGTCCTGCTTAAGGTCTTCATGACAAAAGACACCTTCTATACCTGCAATTCCAGGAGCTTTCGTGCCACATCGTTAGGTTGCAAAATTATGGACGTTATTCTTTCAGGACAAAAGTCATCCGGTAAACCATGACATTAATTCTGTTTATGTGATTACAAAAGACATTAATGTCCTTGTGACCACAATATAGCAACGTGTCGATAGCTGGATGGAGATTGAATTTGATTTATTAACGTTCTCGATGTCGGCATCAAAGACATCGACAGCTCTCTGTTGGATAATGATTGGTCGGCAAATAGACACGATGATTGTCACATGGTATTTGGCGAGAAATAGATTGTAATCATTATTGGAAATAATACATGTTTAATGAAGTGAATACATTACTAAATTATATGAAAAATTGTTAGAATCTAGTGAGATGATTCTTTAAAACGGATTGGATGTTATTTAATGAAAAATGTACGTTTCAATCGTAACTGCTTTGAGTTCATCGATTACAATTTTGTTGAACATATATTATCGCTCCAAAACGCTGCTTCTTGAGGTGGCTTTTGAGTTTCGAAAAAGAAAGTAGTCATATGGACTTAAATCTAAGAAATATGGAGGCTATGGATTCATATGAATACATTTTGTAGTTAAGACATGTTTAAAGAAAATCCAGCAAGTTGTTGTTCGATAACTGATGGTTCGAATTCTGTGATATACTACTGAAACACAAGTTTATAAAACTTGTTGTGGAGTTAGTTATGTTAGCCGAATTAAGTTAAAATAAATACTGAAGCTCAAATAGGAATGCATATCTCAAATTGCGTCACAACACCGATATAACGTTCTAATTTCCCAACAACCAACATATATCATTACTTTCTAGGTACACTTTGTATTGTAGAGCAGGTTGATCATCTTTTAAAAGTAGAATATTGAAAAATAATAGTAAACCATACATGAAGTAACCTGAAGAGCTAAGCTTTATCTTTTATGATGACTAATAATTCGTCTTTCCAACCTAAGTCTCGAATAAAAAGATGAATTGATATAATGCAATTAATAAATTCATAAAGAATTTGTAGACCTATTTGGAATATCAAAACTAAGGGAAATGTTCTACTGTATGTAGTTTTTCAAAGCTTCTAAATGCAAATATCCTGCTTTTAGTAATTAATAACCGCAGCGCACATTAATTTTTAATTATAATACACGCGTAATAATAAGATCTCAATGTTAAATTATTCAATTACTTTGCACCAAAGATTAGAATTTTGAAGGAATGTATTGTGCAATGAAAGCTTACGTGTCTAACAGCACTTTCTTTTATACTAATGCTTATAGGACTATATATTAATCTTCATTTTTTCCACAAAAATATGGACCTGAGCATTTGCATATCACCGAAGAAAAAATATACCATCTTGGAACGGAAGACGCGATATTTCACAGCAGATATTCTTTTCATAAGATACAGTGCCACCCATTCGCACCCACAAAACAGGACGTGCGCGCATATACCACGTATTCCTTTTAACTTAACATTACTTGGCGATACACGTTTTATCGAACTAAAAATATGGTCAAAGAAAAAAATCAGAGACTCATAAAACTGTCAATATAAAAACTACTTGCTGCTGTCGGCACTCAGTAGTCTTTAACCACTTCATATTCGTTTCTTTTTTACAAAAATTGAATTAAACACATCAGAATTTTCTATTTTGTATTTAAAGAGTTTACACAATTTAAAAATGCTTTGGTTAAAAAAAAGTTGGAAATGAAACACAGAAGCAATAAAAACAATGCAGAAAAATATAACCTAATACAAAAAATGTTGTCATTTTAATGTCAAATTTGTTTAGATAGTTTAAAAAAAATTAATTATAATAATGAAAAGAAAAAGTAATAAATTACACAAGAAAAAAATCAATAAGTTGATTTAGTATGGTATATTTCGAAACACGGCTCTATACAGAGACCGACTTAGGACTGATGGTCCCGTTGTGGCTTTTTTCGCGTTTTAATTAATTTTCCCTTGAGCAAGTGTTTGATCATCGTTTTATGGTTGTTTAACCAGCTCGTTATCTGGTCACCCTTTTGTTGAATTTCCTATCGCGTAATAGGATATCTGATGATCACTTGTTCAGGCATTCCTTACCGTTAATGCTTAGTGCAGTAACAGAATATATAAGTAAAAATCAATATTTTATGTTTTTTAATTTAAAACAAAAAAAAGCTTTACGCGCAAATCCCACAAGCGACTAGCAAGTGTTGTATGTTTTTTTTATCGTATGTAACGCAAACAAATCGAAACGCGCGAGCAGTGCTCGGGTGTCGTGTTGCAATACATACGCCGCGTGTGAGCACCGCTCGTCCAAAGGCATGAAGTGTTTAATTGTAAGATGATATTCGCCATGTTTGTATTTCATTACACGCATCCTCATCCGCCTATATGTATGCGATTATAGCGTAAAAAGTGTCAAATAATTAGGCGAAAACGTGTTGGGTAAGACAGCAGTTATAAATACAGAAGCCAGGGTACATATGAAGGAATTGTCGCGTAAAATTTTGGACGACTTACAGCTTGTATATTCGAGAAAAAAATTGTGCCATATTTTAGCAAGGATGCAACAAAGAAACAATAGCAGACGTCCAAACGCCGAAATATAGAAGAATACGACGCGGTGTCCGCGCGGAAAAATTCACTACGAACAGTCGCGTAGTTATCTACAGTGTAGTGACGTTTTCTAGAATCTACCATCGTTCTGGCTAAAATTGATATTTGTTGGTCTTTACATTATCACGGCTGCTATGGAACCTTGGTTATTTTTCTTCATTACGTTATGTTGTTTATCCACTTTTAGTATAAATCTTTTAGTAAATATAAGAAGAAAGTGAAAAGTGAGTATTTTCATTGTGCAATGATAATTATATGGGTGGTTTGGGAATAGTATATCAATTTAATTATAAAATTAAATATTTATTATCCATTTTCTTTGCTTTATTTTTACAAAGTCCTACTTTTTTTATTGATTTTTATTTTCTCCTTTCACCAACTTCGTCGACACTAGGTTTGTCGCCCCGGGCGACCCCTCTCTGCTTGTCCCCTGCCTTGATGTCACAATACCTGATATCATATAGATCATATAAAATCCACTGTGTTACGTACTGAATCGTATCAAGTATATCAAATATTTACAATAAAAATCAGTGTTTCACGTAATCAATACCGCCAATTACTTCCAATCGTTACAAGAAAAACCACTTGTATACGTACTGAGTGGTATACAGTATTTCAAGTATTTATAATAAGAAGAACTGTTTCACCTGCTGAGTCTTGTCAAGCATCTGGCGCATTCACAATAAAAACTACTATTTTACGTATCAAATACCATAAAGTATTTCCAATCGTTAACAATAAAAGCCACTATTTTACTTCAAATCTATCAAACTTCAGTATTCGCCGATCACATAAAGCCATGTGCCGAACTCAGAGCCGATAAAGACAATAACAACATCTGAGGCCAGATTTGAATTGCAGGACGGCCGAGTGTGGTATCGTGAATTAATTAATTCGTAAATGCGCCGATAGATGATCCCCAAACGATACACTGACAAAAGAATTCGGTTGCCAGGCATAATAAACAAACAGTATAGAGAGTCATCGTGGCGCATCTGCATTGATTTTGCATCCACACATTATTATCCTGCGTTTTGTTGTATTATATATCCCTGTTCCTGTTTCACCCTCGTTTCTCATTAATGAATCGTTATCTCCCTTTCATATTCATGTGTGCTCTTTCCCTATACTAACGACAATCCTAATTCTATATAAAGTACATCCATTATTTAAAACAAAAAGACCGTTATTTAAGGTTTTATTCGTTTATCCTACCAAAAGAGCGATCGCGACGTCGTGGTTCGCCGGTGCGATCAAAATTCCGCGGGGTATCCCGCAGCCGAACGTATGCCGAGGAAATTGAATTGGCAGAGGAGTAGCGCCCGCATATTTGCAACTCCGAGGCTGCGTTTCCGCCCTACGTTTTGTTTGTTTACTTATCGTGTTTACCGCGAACGGTCGAATTTCTCGCGGCCCTGGGAAAAGCGTCGCCCCAGCCGTGGATCCGCAAACGCGTGGCCGAGATCTTTCCCTGCCAGGAATGCAGTCGCATTCCCGAATCCGGTTGTACAGATTTGATTTCGTCCGCCGAGGAACCGCCGCAATCGAGGCGAAGCGACTGGTCGTCTCGGGAAAATCGATACAAAACGGCTGGGAATGGCGGAAAGTTTCCACGAGACGTCTCCATCTTTGTATGGAGATCCTTCGCTTTCAGGATTTCCATCCTGGATTCGACGATCGGTGCGTCATTCTTAATACCATTTACTCCTCTTCCTCTCCGAACAGAGGTTTACGGTTCTACGCAGAAAACGCGGGTTTGTATGCTTGTCAGCCAGCAATGCTGGATAATGTTCCATGTGACATGTAGAGAGGAGTTGCCAAAATCTTACTGCTTAAGGGATTTTTGTTAGATCGATTAAATAACACACATTTTTGCCAAAATTTTTCTTTACAATTATACATTTGTATTTGCATAAACCCCCTAAATAAACGTTCTACGTATAATATAAAATTAAAAAAGTAATTTGAATAATTTTAGAAAACGTTATAAAAGTACGATATAGAACACTTATATCCTAAATCGTACTGCTGTGTTTCCAAAATCGCGGCTACCTTATTTGATAATCAATTTTACTTTGAAAACATATAATTTATTATTTTTTACTATACTGAAACACAACAGTATCAAAACAAATAAATATAATAATTTTTATAACAAATTGAAACAATAAATTCTTAGAAAATATTGAATGTAAAAAATATTACAATCACTTTCAACAATAGTATATTTTGTCTTCTTTCAATACTCCTGCTTCTCAAGAACATATTTTCTTTTTCCCATGTTGTAAAATTTCAAAAAGGAAATACGGTAAGTTTAAACGTTAATATACTAAGATTCAGACAAAATTTAAGCGTGATTTCCTAATTCGTACTGATACGATTTAAGAGTTTCAATCGTGGTACGATTTAGGAAACTAAGCGCCCCGATAGAAATAATATTTATCTAACCGAAAATTATATAAATTATATTATGAACTTATTATAAAGATGGTATATTAAATAAATTTACGAAAAACACAAAATGTACTAATCAATTTAATGTATTTAATTGAAATTTGTCGTAAAATAATAGATCAAAATTTACATCAAGCTTACTTCAGATCTTTCGGCTTTTACAAGTTGACGCGAAATTGATCGAGATAACGCAAGCTGTGTTTTATGTCAATGCTTGCATATTCGCTTTATATTTTTACCACTGGAAGTGGCAAACATTGATTGGTTACCCAAAAAATGAGACGGTACGATTGCGGTGACCAGTACGCATTAAGCAACTGGCTCATGACTTATTGATATAAAAGAGTAAAATAAATACATAGAGGTACGTTTTGTAATACTAAATAAAATTTTTTCCAAAATCATTAGATTATAACACTTCGTATACATCATACTATGTCATGAAGGTGTAAGACGGACATTAGCTTTAGTGGTCACTACAAGACAAAGTGCAAGGTCGAAAAAGAACGATTTTGTCTATTAATGTTTATAATTTCATACATTTGATATTATTCCTTGTTTTTAATAAATTATTATACATATTTACTATACTTTTATATATCTATATTTGAAACTCAGCGCGAATAGGGCTTAGGCTAAATAACCATTACAGGAAGGAAATAATATTTAACGCAGTTTAGCTGTTTAGAATATGTTTGACGCTATTGGGCTTGTAGCACATGAATTACATGCAAAATTCTACAAATGATGAATACTTTGAAATATTATACTTATTTAACCCTCTAATTCCCAATTCCGCCTCAAAGCGCACCACGATTAATCGTATATAAAGCGACATTTAAATATCATATAACTTCGATGCCCAATGTCGCCTATATACTGTAAACAACACGTGCACCACAAAAAATATCTCACTTGAAAAAAATGTGCGTGTGTTGTCAATATCTGTTTGCTGCGAGAAGTGCTGCTATACTAATTACGATGCATTGAGTATTGAGAAAATTTGGGCATTTTGGGTAAATTGATGAAGACTGAATGTTAACCTTTTGACTACGGCTGACTTTGAGACGCACCAGTCGCACCATACGATAGGAATTCATTCGTGGCATACGTGGAGAACGGTGAAACTTTTCGATAGGCGTTTCATTTCTGAGAAGGTATAATTAAATAATCAAAGCACTGAATTCTACCGCATTGAAACAACATGATTTATTTCCTTGTATTCCACATTAAACTGTTAATGCACATAAAACAAATTTTATATTAACATTCAGCCTTTTTCACAATATGTCTTATGGCAGTGGACCAAACTAGAGTAATATGCTTATAGGGGCTCATAATGCCATAAGAAACATATTTTTAAGCGTCTTTTAGACGCCTACAATGTCACAAGCACACGTTTCATAAGCGCCTTTAGATGCCAACAGTAATCAAAGGCTTAAGATCATGTGGTCTAAAATCTACTAATTATGGTTATCCGCATAGCAAAGTATTTAATTATGTATTTTCAAAGTTACTCGAAGTCACCCACGCGATAATGTGTCGATATTTAAACAATCCCACTTAAAAAATATATACACGTACCTCACGAATAAGAATCTTGCTTGATTAAAAATCTATATTTTATCTATAACACGTCTCATTTCCCGATTGTCTATTCCACGAAACAACCGATACTTTTTCGTTCCGCAGCATTACGGCAACGATTGCGAATTCATGTGGGCCGAGAAGCAGTTTCTAAGCAGTACTTTAACGTACGATGCACGTTGTAAGTTATTAAAGACTCAATCTCGAGACTTGCCAATACAAAGGAAATTCGGAATTGGAGGGTTTTAACCAGCAGGAGATTTTTCAGGTCTTTCAGCGAAACCGGTCACGGAAAAGCTATTCATATCTCGTTTCGCGTACGCGCTGTATTCCATTGCTGGTTGCCGCTCATGATCGTTTTACCTCGTGAGCCGCGATTTTTGTCGGTTCTACATGCACCTCTCTCTCTGAATTCGATTCCTCCAAAGGGAGCGTATCGTCGACAGTACCGCGCCACTTTTTCGGGCATAAATATTCAACGCAGCAACTGCGGAGACTCTGTATGTGAATTATTCAAATTTCATGACAGGACATGTTTGCTTATGTGTATAAGTGTCAATATACTGCGTCTATGTATGATTGTATTCTTATTATAGATTCTTCGCTCTATTAGGTTGTTGCGCATGAAACGTCAGAATTTTCTTACCCGCGAACGTTTGTCACTCTGTTTTCGTTATGCTTTTGTTTTTGCCATAACCGTTTTTACAGTCGTGCTGTCCATTGTCATAGACATATTTTAACAAAGATTTTTTTCGAAAATATGCCCTTTTGTTATGCGTTTTTAATTTTATACGGATATGAATTCGATCGATATTCGTGTAATTTTTTTGTATGAGTATAAACTTGGCAATATTGCTGCAAAAGTTCGATATAAACAAGGAGTTTGGGGATACTGCTGTTAATGAATAAAAACAGCAGCGTTGGATCGAGATATTTCGGTCTGGTGATTTTTCTTTACAAAATGAACCGCGTGGAAGACCTAAAACGTCTGTGAATAATGATATTCCAAAGCATCGGTGGAAACGAATCCAAGTGTATCTACAAGGGAATTTTCTATCAGAATGAAAGTCGACCAATATTGCAATACCGACAAACAATATTGTGGCACCTTTCTGAAATTGGTAAGGTGAAGAAAATGGATAAGTGTGTACCGCACAAACTAAAAAAAGAAAAGAAATAAACTGGATCCGTTGAGCGTATGTACATCATTACTAACCCGATTTCATCGAGAGCCATTTTTCGATGGATTTATTACTTGTAATGAACAATGGGTTTTTTACGATGATAGGAAAAGGTATGCTTGGTGTCTTGATAGGGCTTGTGCTCATATTCCAAGGCGGTCGCTTCATTCACGGAAAATTTTAATGACAGTTTGGCGGAATGTGACTTGAGTAATTCACTATGCATTCCTTCGAACTGCGGAGACAATTAGAATCGAAAAGTACTGCTGGTACATTGATGAAATGCATAAGAAATTAAAAATTATATGCCGATCACTTATTAATCGGCATGGTCCAATACTTCTTTACAACAACGCTCGGCCGCATACAAAACAATTGTAAAATTAAATGAGTTAAAATATGAAATTTTGTAACACTTGGCTTATACGCCAGATCTTTCGCCAATCAATTATAATTTTTTTTAACATTTAGAACTATTTTTACGGGCTAAACACTATGAAAATAAAGACAGTCTGAAAAATTCAGTATCAAAGTTTATTGATTACAAAGACCAGAATTTCTTTGAGACAGGCATTTATGCATTAAAATCTCGTTGGGAAAAGTGTATTCGAGCAAATGAAGCATATATTGATTAAATAAACAACTTTTGATAACAGATATGCAGTTTTACATATTCACTTAAAAATCCGATATTTTATACGCATCAACCTAATAATATTTACGTTTAGAATTAAAGACATAATCTGCCGATTATTTTGAGAGGGTAATATTAAATATATTGCTATCTTTTCTTTAATCTTAAACCCAGTATAACTGGGAGGCCAGTTATATTTACGAAACATTTTTTGAACATCTATTGCTATCACTTATGACAACATATATGTGTATAACAAATATGTACATTTTTATAATAATACAATATGTTTATGGGGAGATGATTGCACTGAGAAATCTGAGAAAATTCCTGTAATCATGACACAAGGACAAATAAAAAGCTATATTTTTCATATTTACTTAATACTACGATATATATTCATCTGAAAAATAAGGATGAATCTGAATCAGCGTCCTACACAAACTGTATTATTTTGCACAGTGAATCTGCGTATGATACAAGAAAATAAATGTTCTGCTTAGTAGCAGCGTGCTGATTGTTGTACGTTTTGTCAGAAATTCCTTGGAAAATGTAAATATTAGAAACATATTTTGGCTTCAGCTCTCGAGGAGAAGAGGAGAAAATCTTAATCCAATGAAGATTTGGCTTACTTTCAATATTCCATGGCTAGAACCTAGCCAGACGAGCAAGTCAAATCCTGGCTTTGAAAATTTCGCTTTTCATTAAAAGGAAGGCCTTGGAAGCCGTGAAATATTTCGCTCTCCGACTTGAAGATTATATCGCGTAGAGAAAATCATTGAATCCATGAAAGTTTCGCGTTTTATGCACGAATAAAGGCAGCATTAAGGCTCGTATCAGGCTTTATAGGTCGTAGGTTTGTGTGATTACCAGCTTATTCATCGTAGATTATGCTTCTAGGATTTTGCATATTAGTTTTCTTTACGTACGTTTCAGCGATGCATACGACGCACTTTATCACGCGTGGATTGAACCCTGGATCTTTGATCATGTCCGATTTCTGATTAAAATAACTTTAAAAGTCATGTATAATAAAAGAATGATACAAATTAGTTTATTAGTATGGTTAACTACGAGCACCCTTGTGTAACTACTCCTAAATTAGCATTAGCTATATGGAACCATTTTTATGAACGAAATGATTGCCACGTGATACGTGGCCGCGAGTATAAATTTTGATGAATTAATGATTGAATTTATAAATCAATATTTGTTAATCAATTAAGATAGACGAAAAACTAGAAACGAAAGAAGGTACTTATAAATCTATGTACCTTATGCATACTTAATATACAAAAAATATCACATTTACATCATTGAGCAACTTTGATCCGCAATGACATATTTTTCAATTGACGATAATTCTACGTATATATCAGTAATTCAATAACGGATACAAAGCATTGTGCTGTTATCTCTGTATAACGCGATTAAAAAATGACTGAAAAACACCCATTTGTGAGATAAAAGTGTATGTGCTTTTGCATATTATACAACACAAATGTATACAACGCAAAACATATGTTTGATATCATAGTAAACTTAACTCTTACCGAACGCTAGCTTCGTATGCATGATTCTCACTAGATTAAAGTTGTTTTCAGTAAATATGTGAAAAATTATCAACATATTGTCTTTTTTTCTCATTTTCTTTTTCATCTAAATGTAATATAGATATAATAACTTTTGTTTTGTTAGGATGTAATAAAACGTCACTGCTAGTCTCATTGCTAGAATCAAAATCACTTTCAAAATTGCCGTCAAAGTATTCACTATCGTTATCAGTATTCAAATTCAGAAAATCTTCTTTATTCATTTTTTTGCGCCAAAACACTGCAATTTTATGAAAAAAGAAGAAAGTTATATCACTATTACATGTTAATGGCTCCGTTGATAATGTTCAAGTGACAGAGCAATTGTGCGCACTTTGCACACATAACGAGTTTCGACATGATCCATCTTGTTACTTCACACGCGCGTGCGACCGCAGCAACAAAATAATGTTTTGTCACTTTCAGAGGCGCCTTCGACCATTAAGGAATCATTTATAATCGCGCCACAGAAAAGTGGATGCTGATATATAACGCATTTTGCACTTTTCATATTTTTTATAAATCAATTATTTAGTATCGACTGCTAAAGTTGCTTGACTTAACCTTTAAATGCCTTAAGATTCAAATTTGATACCGGACTTTTAAATCGAATTTTACACTCGCAATTGGTTTGTTTTTAATATTTGGATGTATGTATGTTACCGTTGCATAATGTTCCTTTGAACAAATGTTAAAAAAATGAACGTCAGCCGTAAAAATTGTTCAAATAATGTGACATTTTGTTTTCCCGGCTGATTGATATATTTTTAGAAAAAGTTTAGAGCAATAAATCTTTGACACATTTCATTTTTTCGAAAAATAAAAATACTTTTGAGGTAGGTAGGTATCTTATTTTTACTGCATTATAATCGTTTTTTAGCAAGGGCCTGTTTTGCTTGAAGAAAAGCCTAAGGTATCAAAATTGATTCCTGCTTTTTTTTCTAAATAAATACATATATAAAATATGTATTGTGTTTTTTGAAATTATTTTTCCTTTTATCTGGCAACTGTAATAAATACATTAACACTTTTTTAAACTAAATTTGAAAAATCAGGCTTCTTAGGATTGAGGTACACAATTTATGGTGAATTTTAAACTACCCTGAACTACAGTATACGTAGTGTGTATGGCGCGCGAGAATTTTGAACGGTATTCAGAGTGTGTTTGCTCAGGATAGAAATAATCTATCGTAATAATGCGGCCTTAGAGGCGGATAGCCGCGTCGTTCGCTGTAAAATAATGTATACAAT